>OMLB01043450.1:19050-65108 GCA_900302555.1 Myripristis jacobus | reverse complement strand
ATAAGGTACTTGAGAAAAAAAAACAATATAAAGGAATAAATAGAAAGTGAACGCATATTTTATATAACAATCTGTCAATAGTAATAACAGACATCAACATTTCAAGAGGCCAGGATTATTAGAGAGATCTCTGTATGCAAACTGTTAGTGTTAGTGTCAGGTTAGTCTCATTTTATGCCTAATTTCTCAATAAGTTCATCAAAAGAAATGCCCCTGTTCCTGGAAAAAAATGTCAATTGTAGATGAAATGCAATTTAAAAGGGGGTTTCCTGTTTTCCCTCATGTGCACCGCATGTATTTAGAAATAAATTTCATGCAACATTACACCGCTTAGTATACTGTACACGTGAGACATTTTAGAAAATGAGGCTGTTTTGTGCGTTTTCCAGCCCTTTGTGACTTTTCTGCAGCCAAAAAAATCTTTGGACATTTCAGATGCTTCCCCCCAAATTGCGCTGGAGGGTTGATAAGGATTCGTCTTCCAACAGATGTCCCATGCTTGGACGCAATGATTTAATGGCTGTGAATGATGAAACAGTGTTTCAATGTTTGAGAGTTTGACTGGTTTATATCATCATGCAAGCAGCTGCATGTCTGGGTGATGTCATGTCAGTGGATGGGAACAGGAATGAGAAGGCACATTCATTTCTGTCTCGGCTTATTTGGACATGACGAACAATGGCAGATATTGCCTCTGTTTGCCGAAGCATGACATAATAGACACTGGAAACTGTAATTCAAGCACCAATGGATTATATTAGTATTCTTTCCTAATCGCTTATTGCACCGCAGGGGTCAAAGACGAAACAGCTAACCCTCATCAACTGCGCCACATCAGATAGCAATATAATATACATAAATAGTGAAAAATAAAATCTTGCAAACCTGTGAACATACAATGTCAGCGGTGTGATTGGTTCGGGGGAGGTCTGCCTGACAACAGAAATGACTGACTTCAACACTGAGGGAGTTGGACAGATGAGAGCCACAGGCATTGAGAGTGGGATGTATGAGGGTCAGCACATCTCCTGTGCATTGAGTGTGGCCCAGCAGCTGTATGCATAGGGGAGCCCTGGCCTCCTGCTCTGCATGTCAGAGGCCATGATTAATGACCTGCAGACTCTGCTCTTTCCCCCCTCCTCCGCCCTGCAGAAGTCACCCACACCACTGCTCATCCAGCTAATGCACCCGGCCAGAGCGAAGAAGCACAGATACATGAGCACACAGGCAAAGCAAAAAAGCCCCCTTGCACAATCACAAAACTAATCCACTCTCCTTAAATGCAGGACAAGAGCAATGATTTCTGAAGATTAGGTGAATGGCTGCGCACACGACCTTGCGCAGTGTGCCTGTGCAATGTCGAGAGGGAGAGGCTGCCTCTCGTGCTTGTGTACTGGTTCCCAGCTTGTCAGGCAGCTGTCGGGGAGTGATTTATGACCACTAGACTCCAACCTGTCTTCACTGCCAGTTCAGTATTGTTACAACTGACAGCTAATGAGGCCAGACATGCTTTCAAGCGGAGCACTTAACAGGACTTCAATCTTCCCCCGTCACAAGTACCATTTTTGCTCTCTCTCTCTCTCTCTCTCTCCTTCTCTCTCTTACCACCCTTCTCTTGCCTCTATGCCTCCCTTGTTCTCTGCCTTTTTCTGTGGTGGAATAGCTGACAGACGCCGAAGAGAACTACTGATTACAGAGGGAGATGTTTTTTAGCAGGCAGAGAAAGAATCGGGTTGCACTCTTACAGATCACAAATGGACAGTGCAGACATCTCATCAGCCAGTGCTTGTTCTAATATAATTAAGCCATTGTCTACAGAGCTGCAGGCCTGGAAACCTAAAAGGTATAACTGAATGTGCTGATTTAAATAATATCTAATGATGTGAGCAGATGCTTACATGTGGAAAGGGTGATGGTAGTAAGTATAGCGGTTGCACTACACTAATTATAAATACATGTTCTGACTATAAAGCAACACTGAACACATTCCTCATTCAAATGTAAAGGCAGACTATGCAGTTTCAAATGGAAGGGCACATCACTGTGTTTAGTGATGTTAAAGATGAGGCTGAGGAAGCATAAAGCGCCTCTAAGACGAATAGCCCATAGAATTAATGTAACATTTTTAAATGCATGTCTTGAATCTAATGTTTTGATGTCAAATGTGCATAAAAACATATACAAATGGAGCAAAATGCACGTATGTTTTAGGTTATGATGGGATAAAACAGTTGTGCTCACTCCTAAGCCATTTCTAAGTTATAATATTTTGAGAATTGAGTGACATTTCTCATTCATTTACCACATCATAATAAGTTGTTTCAAACTGCATAGTCCACATTCAAGTGTTCAAAGCCTGCAGGTGGCGTTCATCATGTTCTGCAGGACACAAAAAACCCCTCTGTTTCCCTCATTTTAAATTGGGTCATGTCAAGAAAAAATATACTAATGCTTTGGCTTATTAGGCGTCATCAGGATAACATTTCTCATTCATGTATTTCATAACCACTTCTTTGGATATCTGCTCCAATGTGCGTCTCTAAGCTCTCCTGAAGGCGAAGCCAGTATAATCAGTACCAGAGTCTCTGGCAGCTTTCATACCTTTAACCCTAGCTCCTTGTCAGCCATGATTAATAGCTGGCTAGCTGTCTGTAACGTGCTTTGCCCACTTCTCCATTGTTCCATGAATAGCCAATGAATTGTGACAAGTCTTTTGCCCCCTGCTTTTATTTTTACATTAAACTTTGCAACGGCGACACTTAGTTGGAGGAGAAGACAAAGTGTTGACTGTGGTTCCGTGTCGTTATAATCGATCTATCAAGATCTGTCTTTCTGAAAGTCTCGTGACAAGCACACATAATAAAGTGTATAGTCTACTCTGTAGCACACTGGCATTTTTAAGTTTTTAATCCAAGTTATTGTTTGTTTTTTAAATTCTCAGATAAGTCCTCGGATAGGTTTCAGCTAAAACTTTTCATCCAGTTAATTTCCTCTACAAGTTTTAGACATTTTAACATTATTTTTGTTGCATCCCTTTCAGTCATATTTTCATCCCATTTTGGTCTGGTAATATCTATTTTGGCTTAGCAGACATATTGCAATTTTCCAAATAGAGCTCAGAGTCACTGGGCGGGGGTTTGACTTGGCTTGAGCTGTGTGTTTTCAAGCCAAGGGGATAGCTGGGAGAGTTGGAGAACATTTGCTTATATTCTCCCCACGCAAGGCAGAGAATAAACAGATTTCACCTTTAGAGTAAGAAATATGAATGTTGCTGAGTTATGCTGAGAATATATCGCATTATTTAATGGTTTTTGGTGTGGAGTCTTAGGGAATCACGGTGATCCTACACATGGCTTTTAACAGATATTTCCTTTAATTGACGTAAAAGTAACATTTGTATCAGCTGTAGTCAAATATATACATAGATATATTAGAATTACACAAAACTTTGCAGAAGTATGTTTGACTCATGTACGTGGACTGCAAGTTAAGTGCTTTTTCAGTTTTGATAGTCCGTGTGAAAGCAATGGAAATTGTGTCTGTTTGATTTCAGTGGGAATGTGCATGTATGAGAAAATTTCAGAAAGTTAATATACACCAAGGGATGTTTTGCCATTTTAAGAGTGACCACAAAGGCATCACGTGTCCATGAGACCCTTAGCACATCGGCTGTCGTGTCTGTTGTCCGGTGTGTTGGCAGCTCCGACTGTTGCAGATCAGACACATTGAACAGATTCATGTGAGGAATGCAATCTATTGGAGGAATGTGATTAATTGATATTGTTCATCCCCTTTATGTTGTTCTGCTGTTCCATTCCACATCAATGGGTCTTGAAACACAAGGTCTGAGATGCCAGTGCCACTTTTTGGCATTTCTGTTTTATTACGAAGCGACAACAGTGATAGACAGGAAAGAAGGAAGATGCAATGCTACAAAGGGCCTGAGTAATTAAATCCTGGATGCTGCAGTAATAATATCTAGCAATGTCTACCCAGATAGTGTTATAGAAGATGGGCCATCAGGGTTAGGGTGGCTATCAACATGCCAGAGATGATGAACTCTTCCTGGTGCAGCTCTCACAAATCATCTGTCTGAATGGCTTATGCATCATAGCTTTATCACTGTAATGTGTCCTCCCTAGCTGGCTTAAGTTGGCAATGACTTTTAGGCATTCTTTGACTCCACAGTGCCCGATCTCAATCCCAATGCAAAAAGGGCAAAGCCCAAACGTGACGTTCCCAGCGAAGAAGCATCAGGCTAAAAAAGTGCAAACATTCCTCTGGCATCAATGGCTCAATCATATCGTCCCCTCCTTGAAATTAAATCTGCTTAGGGAACATGAAGAGCAGGAGAATTTCACTAGAAATGTTTGTTGCTTGTCTGTTATGAAGCCAGCCTGTAGATTCGGCTGTGAGTCCTGCCTCAAGAGTCTCTTCCTCTGCCTGATGGACTGACCTCTGGTTTTGAATTGTTTGGCCTTGTACTGCCTGTGAAGTTGCTGTTCTTTTCTCCTGTCTGTGATTCTACACTTGAGTCTCCCCTGATCTGTGACAGTTTGCTAGGGTATATCTAAATGTTACCTAAAATATACAAGGTTGATTATAGGGTTTGTCAACTGGGTTGCTAGGTAGCTGCTGGGGTGCACTAGATCAGTGACAGGGTGATTCTAGGCAGTTTAGAGGGTGTGGTAGGAGGTGTTTTTTTTGTTTTTGTTTTTGTTTTTTGGTGGCTGCCGGGTTGGATGAGTTTGCTGATAGGGTGTTTCCAGGCGGTTGCTAGGGTGTACAAGGTAATTGCAAGGGAGTTTCTGAGTATTTGCTAGGGTGTACAAGGTAGCTGATAGGGTTTGTTTGGCCAGACAGAAGCCTGGCAGAGCTGACCTGCACTCAATACAGGTACCTCACTTGTTGGCATGGCTGTGGTGTGTTTTTCCTAAACTCAGCTGAGGCATCCTATCAGCAGGGTGGGTGGCTGACTGTGGAGCAAAGGCTTGAAAGCTTCTCCGCAACCAGTCCATCCAAGGTGGACTGACTG
The DNA here is from genome assembly GCA_900302555.1 of Myripristis jacobus. Lineage (NCBI taxonomy): Eukaryota > Metazoa > Chordata > Actinopteri > Holocentriformes > Holocentridae > Myripristis > Myripristis jacobus. Next base: position 60,073 of record OMLB01043450.1, on the reverse strand, counting down.
AGCCATACGGGGAAGAATAGAAATAATCTTACAACGAAGCCAGTGAATGTGTTTTGAGCATGAGTGACCATTCAGCAATATGTCCACAGGCTGCTTAGTTGTTGTGCTAACTTTAGGGCAATAGAGCGGTATAGCCACTGCTTTAGTAATCTGTCTCGACACCAGTGAGTTTGAATGTTGGGTCCATTTACTGCAATTTACCCACATTGTACATTGCAACAAACCATTTTGTAAATCAATTACATGTTTTTGCTAAACATGTAAAATCAGTGCTATGGTCCTTTAATTCAGGGGGTTTTAAACTGGTGGCCCACGCCCCCTGGTGGTGTGTAAAGGCATTTCAAGTGTTCCCTGACACCTTGTGGGTGAGCAATTAATTTCATTCAGTTTATTCAAAATATAACATCATACAACATCAACAACATATGAAATTTAGAAACGTGAAGGTGGCTTGTCTAGGTGAAAATTACAAAAAGCTCCCACCCAGACCTTGGTAGGGTCTGCTGTTGGAAGGTGTCATTAACTTCACATGCACTCCTGGCCTGCTTATATACATACACAAATGCACCCAAAAAATAGCTGCTGACTATCTCTCAATAGCTAACTGGTTATGCCAATGAAAAGATCTGTTGGCAAGTTTCAGTGGAAAGTAATGGTGAGTTATTGTTTGATAGGTTTACTCAAAATTGTAGTGGGCCTGCTTTAATTAATCAGCATGATAAAACTGTTGGCGTTAGTAGGATATTACAGTGGTGGAACAATTTTACAACAGAAAATAGTTCCACCATCCAACCAGGCGGCTGAAAAGATAACTGAACTGAAACAAAAATAAATGTGTGTTGTTGTGCATCTTTTAAAACAATTTTTCAACTTTGTGTCTCCTCTCAAAATAAAGTTGTTTTCCAGTCTGTATCTTATTCATTCATTTTCGAGCAGTACACTCCCAGTGAAGCTCTTGTTCCTGCGACAGGGAGGGATTCAATGAAACATAAATCAACAAATACCACAATATGTATATGACTATCACTCGAAAACACTCAATTAACAATTGTGCAATAATGAAACATAGTAATGGGCTGTATGACAAAACATGTTAAGTTGTCTTCACATCTAAAGAAATTTAAACAACAGGCTATTAAATACCTTACCTACTGTGCTTATATTTCACTTGATATGGGGGTGACTCTCTGTTGACTTTTTACCTGAGCAATAATTTATACCTGTAGAACTGTACAATAATTCAATAGCGCAATAGTCCTGTGTATACATGGTGTATATAGGTGTATTTTTTACATATTCTAACTTCTTATTTCTGTATCCATTGTTATAATAATAGTATAGGATTAATTCACAGATTTTATATAATGCGCATAATGTACACATTATTTGGCTCCAACCAGCAGGGGGTAAAACAACAGCCTGGCTCAAAGGGACCATCACATTGTGTGGACTCTGCTGCCCCCTGCTGGCTAAGTCTCTCCGGTGCAGTTTTAAACAACTGTCGTTTTATGCGGCGAAGTTTTGGTGGTGGTTGCAGAAATACTGATATAAATGGATTAATAATAATAATAAAAAAAAATGAATAAGAATTGCAAGGACACTTAATAATAAATATGCTATTTACAAAGCTTGTGGGACATTATTGCTGGCATTCACACATCGCTTTGATTGCGATGCCCCGCAAAGTTCAAGCATATTTAACTTTGTCCAGCTCGCCAACAGGTTATTATTTCTTAAATTTAAGAGAAGAAGGCCGTATCGTGTTGAAAGTGTGATCTCTGCTAGGTGACACACACAGCTCCGCTTGTCCAGTCCCAGGAAGAAGAAGTGGCATCCCTGTTGTTCCTGATGTTGTTCCCCGGTGCTCCCTCCCCCTTCCCGGCTCCACCTCTGTGGCGCTCCTTGCTGATCGTACGATCTTCCCAAATTTCCCGTCTCAGGGCTTCATCTGCTGTCCGTGTGCGAGGCCGAGAGGGGGGCCGATGGGGGAGGCGTGAAAGTGGCAGCCCTTCAAGATATGGTCCTGATGATCGAGCAGCCGGACAGACCTCTAACCCCGCTATCAACACCGGAGCAAGTTGTAAAGTCCGCCAAACGCGTCGGGAAAGACTCCCGGAGCTTCCAGTCGACGTAAGTGTGCAACCTCAAGGCCCAGACAGGCGCTCCAGATTTTGGTTTAGACGATAATGGGCCAGTGACTGCTAGTAAAGGCCATGGAAGAGCGCTTAAAACCTGTGTTATTTGACATGCATAAACATATAGACAGAGTGCAAAGCCATTTATTTGTGTTTGTCAGCTGCTGTTTGTTTATGTTTCGCAAATAAAAAGGGCTGTGCTGTTTTTTTTTTAATCACTGCACGGAGGAGTGTGACGCGTGGCACGGTGAGGTCGAGATATCATCCTTTTTCATATCTGGGTTTTAGTTTCAATGACAAAGTTCAACGTGTCAGCAAGTTCAGTCAATCCAAACCCCAGGAGAAAATATTTAAATGCAGCAAGTTAGACTAGACAAGCAGAGGCTGGCGCTCTCTCTCTCTCTCTCTCTCTCTCGTTTTATTGGCAAGAGAAATTTTTATTGCCATGGGACAAAAATCAGTGCATGTTCACATTCAGAATCACAGCATGTACAGGTGTTAAAAAACAAACAAACAAAAAAACCCAGAACAAAACAAAACTATAGATTAAATGTATGTAGTTACAATGTATGTGATGTTGCATGTAATCAGGAACATGCAAACATGCAGAGCAAGAAATCAGTACATATATATGATGCAGAATCAAGCATCACATCATATACAGGAAGCTACCAAACAAAAAAAAAAACAGCAATGATTACAGTGTCTGTGACGTAATGCACTGTGCATGATGTGCCACATTTTTCCTCCTAGGTTTTGGTGGTAGACCCCAGTTTCAGACCAAAGTGTAGAGTGTTCTTCACTAGATGTTTTGTGTGTCCAGGTCTGAGGTGGACAATGGCAGTGAGAGAAGGCAGCAGAGGAGCGGGCGGTCACCTGCTGACCTCCAGTCGTCTGTGGACACGGAGTCGGACCTCTCAGAGGCCAAGAGGAAGCCGCCCATCATGAGGTGAGGCTCAGCTGTCTGTGCAGCTCAGCCTTCATTACAGTGACGCTTGACACAAAACAAACAACAACAAACTCTTATCTTGATAGTCGGGGTGTAACTGTTCAATAAACCCACGGTTCAGTTTGTGTTGTGGTTTTTGGATGACAACTTTTTTTGTACATCAGCGAGAAGAAAAAAAAACGCTACCATGTATAATGTTCTAATGCAAAAATAACTTTTTCATTCAGAGATTTGGGATAACAACATGAAATCAAATATTCTTTCAAAGGCAAAAGCCTGCTTAGACTATGTAAAACACTGCAACACTGCACTTTGTAGTTTGTACTGTGTATTGAACGGTTCGTTTTTTTATGGCTCAGTTTAGCACCCATACTTGCAAGTGATTTTCTGTGTTTTAAACTGATTATAGCAAAAACTAAAACTATTGCATAATATCATGGATAAATTAAAATAGCACTTTGATGATGGAGGCCTTGAAGCAGCAACATGGCTTAGACCACGTTATAACCATTTCATGATAGTCCTGGATCATTGTTCCGCTCCGTGGCCAATGTTTGTATGATCTTATGAAAACGCAGTTCCATTATGCCACCTGTACCTCCATGATCTAGTATAACTGATGTTTACAGATCTGATGTTGCTGTGTAAACAGACGTTACACAAGTGTGCTTGACACCAGACAAGATTGTCCCTTGAGAAGAGCTTTTGTTGTTGTCCTACTTGGTTTACTGATATTAATACTGTATCAGGTTTTTGCTATTCATAAGAAGTATTGTTGAAATTTTCCATTTTATCTTACTAATCATCAGCACTACCATCATTTGCTCCTGCATGCTTTGTCATCAACGCTGACCCTTTCCCCAGATTTAAACCTGCTGAACATCTTTCCCCGCTGCTGAGTCCGAGTGACTGTGAAAGGAAACTGGAAAGAAAGAAATCCCAACCCAGCCAGGTAGGCACCCAGTCAGATCGGGAAAACATTATGCAAATATTGTTGCACTTTTGTTTAATGTGCATTTTCTTCTTTTTAGTTATCGAAGACAAACGCCCAGTACCACAAGTTATTTAAGGAAGTCAGCAAAGATGAGTTGCTCAAACAAAGTAAGTGTCAAGAGGACGAGAGAGGCACAGTGTTTCCATGTTGGTATGTTATTGTGTAATCAGTCTGAATGTGACATTTATGCCGACAGGTTACACTTGTGCTCTGCAGAAAGACATTTTGTACCAGGGCAAAATGTTTGTCTCTGATAACTGGATTTGCTTCCATTCCAAAGTCTTTGGCAGAGATACCAAGGTATGACAATTGTACTTGTGATCATTTGAACATTTTTGGGTTCAGTGTCATTTCATGTCTTCTGACAGAATAGAGTCCATAAGTGGAAATTGTCTTTTTTCATTTTGTATGCAGTAGATCAGCATTTCCACTCTTTGATGTGTGGTCCAAAATGGAAAATTTGAATGGGCTTTTTCAAGAATCACAGAAATGATGGGTACAAAGAATAGATCATGTTTATTACACTTTGTCTCACGGATGAAAATACATCCAGCAACATCACCTGTGTGAGTTTTGTTTTTTAAGTTACTTTTAATATCAGGTTTCATGAACACAATGCCAGTTTTTGGAGAAAGTGAGCCACTCCTTGACCTTTCATTGTCACACATTTTTGTTGTTTGGTACAGAATAGGTCTATCGACAAACTAAAATAAAAAAAATAAAAAAAATTCAGGGATTCATTTCAGAATTCTGAGTAAAAAAAGTCAGAAATCTGAGAAAATGCACCAGTTTTGAGATTTAAGTCAGAATTCTAAGATTAAAGTCATCATTCTGAAAAAAGACTGAAAACTGAGATTTAAGTCAGAATTCTGGCTTTATTCCCAGATGTTTCTGACCTTAATCTAAAACTTCTCACATTTTCCCAGAATGCTGTCTTTTTCCTCAGCATGATGAGTTTAATCTCAATTTTCTGACTTTAATCTCAAAATTCTCACATATTCTCAAAATTCGTTTTTTTTCTCAGCATGATGACTTTAATCTCAGAATTCTGACTTTAATCTCAAAATTTTTGCACTTTCTCAGATTTCTGACTTTTTTTCTGAGAATTCTCATGTTAATCTCAGAAGTACATTTTTTCAATTTTAGTATTCCCCTAATCCTCTTCCACACCAAACCACATGCATCGACTACTGATGGGCTCGACCTCGCTGCGGGGAGGTAATCCAGACTCATAATTCTGAGATTAATTTTAGAACACAAGTTTTAATATTTGCGTGGCTCTAATCTTCTTCCCTAGTCTGCCTGGTGAAACTGTAATACAGTCGTGGCAAATAATGCTGCTGAAGAAGATCTCAGTTTTGTCATCTATAACAGATTACAACCCTGCACAACAATAAATACAAGCAAACACACAGTAAACAATAAAGTAGATGAAATTACAACTGATCTCTTGTGTATCACTCAGCTCGCCAAACACAGCTGCCTCAGGCTCGCCCTGAACTTTCACTCGCACGCCTTTCATTTCCTGGAACAAAACCATTCAGATTTTCCACTGGGATTTCAGATTACACACTAAATGGCAGAAATGCTAATTCACAGCCTGCAAAATGACACCAAATCTCAGCCTCTCTGTTGTCAGTCCCTCTGTTGTGTGCCTGGTGGTGAAAAGTGTGTCGTCTTGTTTCCAGATTGCGATCCCAGTGATCTCTGTGACACTTATCAAAAAGACCAAAACTGCAATCTTAGTGCCAAATGCTCTTGTGATTGCAACTACAAGTGAGCGGGTAAGATCAATGCTGGCATTCATACAGTTAGTGCAGTTTTGTTTTTCCTATGACTCAAACAGGAAAGTGACTCTAAGTGTCTGTCTTCCAGCATGTGTTTGTGTCGTTCCTTTCCCGAGACACCACCTACAAGCTTCTGAAATCCATCTGCATTCACCTGGATGTAAGTGCCGTGTGATTTGGGACATTTTTCAGTGGACAGTTATGGATGAGCATGAGGACCGTTGAAAATTAAGAGTCAGAAACACACGGTTTATCAGTCTGCCTTTAAAGGGACAGTTCACCTGTTTTGAAACCATTTGATATTGTTTCAGTTCTCCCCTAGCTGTTATGTAGGACAGTGGTGGTGCATCCAGCTAGTGTCCCTTTGTCTTTTTTATTACAGGTTATAGTGTACTACACTTAAAACTGTGTGATATCACATTTCTTAAAGTCTTGTAAATTAATGTGGAATATCTAAAGCCAAGGACAAATTTCCTGACTTCTGCAGTATTTTCTTTGCTTGGCTGATTTAGCAATTATGTGTCATACCCGATGTTTCCTGAATGCGCTGTCGATTTACAGCAATGCACTTGTAAATGCATTTAAAAGAGACAAACATGATTTAAATAATCCACCAAAAAATGCAAAGCAAAGGTCAGGAGCTACAGTACATTACTCCTGCAAAACCTGGCTTGTGTAAAGCGATTATTTAATGTTTTACTCAAATGGGCCTGTTTTTCTGTTCTCTGCTCTAATCCCTGTGCTCTGTCTTTCCAGGTGGACAATACTGGGAGCAGCCCCGTCATTTCCTCATGTGAGAATAGCTTCAGAGTGAACTGCCCGTCGTCTCTTCCCCTGGTCAGTAAGGGGTCTGTCCGTCCCTTTATTGGGATGTGTTTGTAAAGGATGTGTCCAGTGTGTATGGCGGCTTTCTATTTATTTAAGTTTGTTGAAACCGTGTATAGAAATAACCCAGTCTTTTGTTGTGCAGTTGGCCACTTTGTACGTATGGCATCCACAGAGTTCCTGCCTGTATCTTTACCCTGCAGGACTTCTCCGGAGACTTTTCCGACCTGGACGGTGTTGTACACCAGAGACGGCAGGACATGATGGAGAGCAGCAGCTCTGGATCCCAGACTCCAGATTATGACAAAATGGCTGGTGTGTGCCCTATCCTCCCCGTTCATGTGGGACTACATGACACAATTATGAATAATGATACTTCCTTAAGTTGCTAAATAGTTCTCTGCCTAGTCTACTGTACGTGTTTTGTTCCGTTTATGTGTTAGTCCACAGTTTTGAGTCATCCCAAGTGCCCTCCTCTTTCATTTCACATTGCTAATGTATAATGCTCAGTGAGCAAAAAGGATGTTTGTGATAGTACCAATATTTACCCAAGCTGCAGCCAGCAGAAGTTACAGGTTCTGCCTGTTTATTTAAACAGACTTCTCCGGCCTCCCAGACACGTTCCTCGGTGCAGTGAAGACTGGAGAGGTTTCAGTCCATGCAGACATCCACCTCCAGAGTCCCAGCCAAAAACTCGGGGCCACCCTTCAGAATGGTAACACAAGAAGAGATCCCTGTTGGGCAATAGAAGCAAACAGGTTTTGTTAAATCTCTTGAGCTCTTGGATTACAGTATTTCCACTGAGGGAAAGCAGTTACAATGGAGATGGGGGTTGTAATCATGAGTAATTATAATACATTGCTATTACATTAATCATATTAATCATAGGTCTGTTGGCTTTTAGACTTTATGTTTTGTCTTATTTATCCATCACTAAAAAGTAAACCTAATACAGCTCCTTGCTTTATTTGTAGGGTCAGCCAAGCCGACCCAGGGCGTAGCAGTCAAAGAAAAATCCCTGCAGTCCATGTCACTTCACACCATTCTCCTAATCTATCTCTTCTTGTGAGTAACCCTTCATTATGTGGCATCCGAGAAACCAGAGCACTCTGACAAAACAATAGACGAAGCTGAGAGTTTAATTTCCATCGTTTTGGGCATGTTGGGACGATGAAAGATGATGAAGCTTTTGTTGTGGGTTTTGGATGCTGATGTGCTGCTGTGCTTGTGTGTCCTAACAGAGTAAGTGTTCTTGTCTTGTCCTCGTGTTACATGGCTTTCAAGATCGTGGCACTCGAGCAGCGACTCAACTCCTTGGTGTCCATGGGCGAGTACATGCGGAACGAGTAAGAGCTTGATCCTGATGGGATTTTGGAAATAACTTGCTTATCTATCTGTCCATCAATCTACATATCTATGTCTTATCGTGCTTTTGAAATGTAAAACAAAGAAGCTGTTTGATTTATAGATATATTTGTACTGATTTCTAAGATGAACTGCGTTATCCCATCAGAATAACCTCACATACTCTGCTGAAACGCGTCATGTGTTGCATATGTGATTCCTGTGGTTGCATCAGTGCACTTTGCATCGCAGCATCGTGCAGGCTGTCGGCACTGACTGCACGTCTTGTTCCAGAAATGTAGCGAACCTCAGATCGCAGGACGATTTCAACGCGGAGATCTACGGGGAGCTGTCCACCAACCTGTTCAAGCTGGAAAAGGTTTGTCCGGTTGTCATCATGAACAGCCATTGTTTTAATGCTCAAAGGCACTTTTCCGCAGTGACCTTTTTTTTCAGTGTAGTATGAATAGACAATACAGTGACCTGGTGTTTAGTTGTCAGATCATCAGTGCGTGGGAGTTTCATTGTTCAGGTTTGGCCCGTTTTCTCAAATGTGCGATTGTTTTTGAAAACGGCTTTCCCAGTAGGTGCCTGTGCATGTTTTACATTTTATGTTTCCTTCTTCCTAGATTCAGAGGAGCCTTCGGAAGCTACTTGAAGAGACGTAAAAGAAGATTGTGCTTGGCCGGGTGGACGCTGCTCCTCTTTCCAAAACTCTGCAGATCAGCTATCTGTCGCCAAGCTCATTCAGAGAGATTTCTTTACGAAAGTATGCAAACTGTTCTTTAAATTGTGCAATAACGGCTTCTTTTCCCTCTCCACTCAGGGCTGTTTTAATCTAATATTGGGCTCGAGAGTAAATCGAAGAAGAGAGTGCTAGAGTCCGCTGATTTTAAGCTTATGTGTAGTATTTATCTGAGAGGGTTTTGTGTGTTTTTTCAGGTATTAGGTCCTAAGGACATTGCTGTTTCAATGTTTTCCAAACATTTCAAGAAAGGTCAACTTGTGCTGTTCACATGTTCTTTTGTTCAACATGAATTTAGAAGTGTTTATATAATGTCTTTCAATCACAGTAGTCAGAGAAAATACCTACTGTAGGCTTACAGGCCAAGGCTCCAGCTGTGTAGAGGTCTGAACAAAGAAAAAAAAGTTAAAATCATTTTCAAGTCATGTTACATGTCTTCTTATTGATTCATGATGTGGATATGTTTTATTAAATTAAATTTTAAGAGCAATAATAGCGTATTAGAGTAGAGTATTTTGGTAGAGATCCTCAGATCTTCCTCGGCTTTCCTTCCTGTTGTGTTTTGCATGTGCGTGTGTGTTGGGTGTGTTGTTAACCCTGTGGTTTGCAAATTATGAAAAACATGTGTGGGAGACTGTTTCCAGACATGCTGATGAAGAGTTGGTAAAGGTGGGACTTGAGCAGCAGGTAAACAAGCTTATGGAACAGAACCTAAATTAATATAATAAATATAATTAGTAATACATGTTTACTCTGCAATTTCATGCCAAAATGGCTGCTGTGAATAAGGTCTACTAGTGAAGAATATATTATAGAGCAGTGGGAATGTGAAACCACACATCTTGTATGCGTCTTACAACATATCAACTAAAATTCGGTGTATCAAAGTAGTATTTATAGCCTACTAGTCAAAATTCAGGTATGGATAGGAGGACATGGATTTTTTCCTCCTCAACATAACTGCATGAAAATCTAGAATTATGATTTATTCTCAGTTTAATTATACATTTAGAAAATGAAGCACAGAAACAGTTAAATCAGAACAAAGGTCCCTTTATTAGCACATACATTTCCTTAGGTACAAATCTTGGCAGCTGCTTAAGTTGTGTACACAGAAGCACAAATAAGAAAAAGTAGCAAAGTTCACACCAAAAAGTAGTTTATTTAGTAAAAGTACAATAACCATTCTGTTGAATGAAAATGAAGTAGAAAAATGGCAAGCATAGATAACTTGTGTAGCTTTGCAGAGAAAATTTATGCTACTCTAAGTCGTTACAATAAATGAGGAAAGATTATATTTGAAAATGCTTTAAAATGAGATTTATTTCTTCTTTAAACAAACTTTGAGCTCTTAGGTAGCACTTAATAAATGTCTCTGGTCAGCATGTGTTGTCAGTGGCCTATAAAACTAGGCCTTGGAGAGATGGACCACAGTTACTGGCTGATGTCAAGTAGCACCAAGATTTCTTTCTGAACAGACACGTTTGTTTATTTATTAAACTTTTTTCCAGAGAAACTTCTTTCTAAAGCTGGACCGTCATACAGTGTCTGTGTGCCAATAACTGGTTGTGGTCAGGCTGAATCAAATTGGTACTAATACGTTTTGGCAAACTGAGGTTTTAAACACAACTGAGCATTCCTCTGTAAAATCGTGAAACAAAGTTTCCCTTAACATTCGACTTGTACTCGGCTGTGTTTACTGTGCATTTAGAAATGAGAAATGAGGCAAGATGCCAGTAAAAAAGGTTTGGTCTGTTTGCACTACTGGAGGTGCAAAAACTGATTTTTTTTTTTTTTAATCATACAAACGATGTCGGATCGGTCAAAAGTGAAGGGGGCGTTCCATCAAATTCTGCCTGTGTTAAAACTGGAGATCTGTGTCTTGTGCGGTAAATCCATATCTATCTCTGGACAAGTCTGGCAAAGGCCTGGACAAGCTGGATGAAGGGCTCCTGGCCTTCATGGCTTCCCTTCGAGCCTGGCGTGGGGGGTTTAGTCTGAGAGGAGGGGAGGATGGCCGGTGAGGATGGAGATCCCCTGCGGAAGTGACGGGACAGGCTGGACAGAAGTGTGCTCTAGAGGTGAGGAGGACAGTGATAGAGAGAGTTCAAAACAAGTCAAGAATTACATAATATTCTCGAGGTAGATAAAACACATACAAAGCATTTGTATGTGCAGGGCTTAAGTTCGACATTTCATACAGTCAAATGCAACGTAATGTGCTTTACAGTTTAAATAGGACATTATAAAGGTTAATACAGAATGACAAAAAACAATCACCAGTATACTGATTACACTGGTCATGTTTCAGCATAAGGACGACCCTCTATTCCTATCCGGACAAAATAGAGACAATACTAAATCTATCTGAATGGCAATCTGGCTGCACCCTCTTGGCATTTTACATGCTGGCGTTTAAGAACAAACTTCCAAATAAATGGATACATAAAGAGTGACACAACAGTAATCACCACAGTGCACAAAGAAAAGCCTGAGCCCAAAAAAAAAGTTGTGTAAGTTATAAGCAAAACGAGGATGGCGAGAGTTGGTTTAGTCCTGAGAGGCAGAGAGGGACAGAAGCCTCACCAGTTCAGAGCTGAGCTCCTGTTTGAGCCTCTGCTTGTCTCGGGGGAGGATGGAGGGGTCCTTCAGACTTCGAACTGCCTGGGAGATCAGCACGTAGAAACAGTTCTCCATGGTGAACATCAGCAAAGACCTGAAAAGACAGACACAAGTTATTTCTTAACCCTCTCAAATGAAAATAAAAACAAAGGATATGTCACACTTAAAAGCAAAAAACAAAATTTAAAAGGGCAATTCAATTCACTGATTCATGTAGTCATTCTACTCCCATTCAAACAGTACCTGGAGGAGGTTAAGGGAAAGGGGCCTCATTTTACTTACTTAAGTGCTTGGATCTCATCTGATGAGGCCAGAGAGGCTATACTGAAGGATGCCGGCTCTTTCTTCTTCTCCATCTACAAATAAAAAAACAACACAGTCAAAACAACATACTCTCATACTACAACATACTCAACATATGTTGTAAACTGTTGGGAACAACATTGAAAACAGTGAACATGTACCTCGCCCAACATGCTGAGGGCCACGTTGATGGTGGCCAACAGGGTTCCAAAGGAAGGAGCCACATCGGGGTCAAAAGCTGGCGTAGTGAAGCTGAGGACAAACAGGGTCCGATACTCTGCCAAGTCCATACACTGACAGACACAGAGAGATACGTCAGCACCTCAGTCTACCACACTATTGTGGCATAAACATCAAAGAGTGGTTTGGTCTCATGACTTAGCTGGAAATATGTGGTACAGAAAGAGAATCAAAGCAAAGAGTACAGCACAGCCTTAAGGGAGGTTGTTCACAGTAAGCAGCTAAACTGAATGTGCAGTCTGACCTGGTCCAAGAGGATCTGGCAGCAGTCTGGGGTGAAGTGCTGCAGAGTGGCCAGGGTTTTGCTGAGGATCTTCAGAAGGCTGCACTGCACAGCGAGCAGGGCCTTCTGCTCAGCCTCCTCCCTCTCCCCTCCACCCGCTGCCTCTTTGGAGGGGGTCTGTGGGGGCCGATGGCTTCTGGGGAGGGGGCCAGGGGGCAACGCCTCACCATTTTTAACCTGAGAAAATCACAGAAAAACAAAAACAAAAAAAATCTTTTCAGTTTCACTTCTTACCGTATTTTTGAGGCAGCCCAGGTATTTGAGTTTTTTAAATGATGAGGGACAGTTTGATCACTGTGCCGGGTAATGCCAAAGCATAAGAGGTTAGACATTTCCTGGTTTCTGACCTGGAGGTAGTGATGGAGCATCTTCTTGCTATGGAGCAGATATGTACACGTCTGGCAGAGGTAGCACAGGTTAACCTACAAGAGAAAGTAAAATCAGGCTGGTAGAATCTCGACCGACCTTCCCCACGCTCATTATACACAATGTGAGTTACTGCAGTCTGGGAGAAGATACCTAGATAGTTAACTTCTTAAATGGAAGAGAGAAGGGGCATTAAGAGATCTCATGAAATTATGACTGTATATGAAGACTGAATTGAAGCTATATTGTAACTCCACCAAAGGAGCCATTATCTGGCTGATGGGCTTTCATCTAGACTTACCTGTACGTCTCGGAGCAGCTTGGGCAGATGAAACTGCCACTCCTTACAGAAGCTAGAGAGCTGCAGCAGGAAGCCCACTGTGTGGTCCGCCTCGTCCAGACACGCCAGGCTCTGGACCGTTCGCACGGCATTCAGACACTAAGCAGGAAACAGGAGGTAAACAAATGGAGCACCAAGAAAGCAAACATTATACTCGAAAAACCATTTCTGACAAATGCAGGTAATTAATATTTATCTCTGAGATACTGCACACACAACCAAACTAGTGTAGAGATTTCTCTATTTGTAGCTTCAGCAACCGGTCACCCCTAGTTTGTCACTATTGCAATGAGAAAATCTTCATATGGTCCTACCTGCAGTATGCGTTCCTGATGCACTCCAACAAAGTCTAAGGCTTCATTGACAAAATTGTAGCGTAGAGTCTTCAGTAGACTCTCCATTAGGGACATGCACAGGCGATACACCCCTGGCCAGCAGGGGGAGTCCTGGGACTTCCGGGAGAAACCCTACACAGGGGCAAGCGTATTTATCATTCCTGACACATTAACATTAACATGCTGTGTCCGCATCAGTATGTAATACACGCAAAATCCATGACTGTTCCTGTAGAGGGACCAATATAACTCTAGTTATTTCTATTACCTGTGATGTTCCATTTGAAGACACTTCATAGACACTTAGAAGGGGGAGACAGATGGTCTGGATCACTCCTGCCCCAGCAACAGCTGCTGCCCCCTGGTGGTCACATGGTCACATTGACATGAAGAACTGATTTCAACAAAACTGAACTACGGTGAGTGCTGGTTTGTACAGTTACTTGGGTGTTCCCCTGGGGTGATAATCCACAATACTGTAATTGTGTCACTCCATTTCTTGACAGGGAAAAACAACTCCCAAAATAACACTTGCATTTAAATGAACACAAACAGTCAGTGAATACCCATTTTTTGAGGAAATTAAACAGTTCTTTTCTTGATATTTTTGTATTTAACCTGGCGAGTAGATCCTGCAGGTAGCTTCTGAATTTACACAAAAAAGGGTGGTGATAGTTGTTTTATTTTGGCATAACCTACTTTGTTTGCATTTGTTTATATGCAAAATGGTTATTCTGGTACCAGTTTTGTCATGCTCTTGAAGTGAATGGAGAGACACATGCAGTTTTGTGTATTAGCAGCTCAGGGGACCACAGAGCACCTAATGGGGATATTTCACCACCAGATTCACCTCATATCATGTCCAGCTAACTACACAATGCTATAAGAGCATCTGGTATAGGGCAGTTCAAGGTGGAGGTGTGTGTTTTCGTGTTTACCTGAGGAGTGCGGGCCAGCGTGAGCAGCAGGTGTAGTGCAGCTTCGGTGAAGAAGAGGTTATGTTTCAAGCGCAGACTGAGCTCTACAGCGCTGAGAACGGAGGGCAGGACCGGCACCTTCCTCATCACCAGAACCCAGTGCTCGCCATCCTCATCAGCTCGGCACAGCTCCTTGGCCAGGTGCAGTGCCAGCACACAGACCTTGGAAAGAGAGGGGGTATGATGCCAATTTGAAGAGAAGGATCTCCTCCTGATATACAGCAGCTCACTATTATCTCTTTACAGTTACATTTTTTCCCTATATCCCATTATTACTGCCTAGTGTTATTTGCCAACTCTTGCATGACTAATAATGTCTGCACTACAATATTAGAAGTTGTCCAGCCAAGTTTTGGGTGAAAGACCCACTGAAGTAAGACTATGTCCATCATTCCCTGCCTGGCTTACCCCATCTCTCTGATCCTTCTGAAGGCTGCGGGGAGTATCCGTCTCCATGCTCTCATCGTCTTCCAGCACGTCTCCCATCTGGCTCATGTGGCGAGTGCTGTCGATCAGGGCCAGGGCCTCGTCTTTCACCGTCTCACACACAGACAGCAGTAACTGGGGAAGCTGGGAGATCTCCCCACCTAATGAGAAAAGTATTGCGACATGCATTTACACAAGTATACACCATACGCACTCACACATGGCAACGTGGAAGTGTGTACCTCCGTAAAATTTGATTCTAACCCAGGCACAAGACTGTCTCTCACCATTGAGTCCTTGTATCTGCAAAACAGATATGAGCGCAGAGAAAATCTTGGCCTTAGTCCTGTCCAGCTGCTGGTCAGCCTGCAGGACACTCTCCAGGATCAGGGAGAGGGGGGACAGGATGTCAGGGGCTGTAGCCAACACGCTGGAGAGCGTAAACAACGAGAACAGGAGCAAGTGAGTTGACAGAAAATAGAGGCCAGATATCAGAAAAGCAAAGACCATATGTCAAAAACACTGTCTCGTGTCAATAAACTTAACCATTCCTTTAAACTGTCTCTCCATCAAATGCACAAGAAAATACAAACAAGCACACACGTACCTTTTCCACTGTTTAAGAAGGATGAGTAGCAGAGTGGCCATCATGGATCCGAGACGTAGACAAGGTACAGACATGGGCACTATCAACTGAAAAAGAGACAGCAGGTTATAAAGTAAAACTGAGAGAAACAAGAAAATATCTAAGGAATGGGAGTGTAAATTAATTAAAAAGAGTAAAGGATAAAGAAGCATATGAATGATGATATATGTTTGGAATATGTTTTGTCATGGTAACTCACAGCAGCTTTGGCCCCATCCAGGACATCCATGAAGAGCTTCAGCTTGACTGAATCCTCTGTGAGCTGCATTACATCAGACTAAGGAAGCAAAGTACACCAGTCAAGATTTGAGCAAAACTGTGCGGGGCCCATCAGCAGATTATCCTAAAATATTTGTTATATTTGTATATTTGTTCCTTGAGGCAGATCAGGTATTCCTATATAAACACCTGCAACACTGAAATTGTGAGTGGGTTCACTGTGACGTACATAATTAGTGGAAAGAATCAGGAGCATCCGCCAGGCTGAGATGAGCATCTGAGTTTCGGAGAAGGAGCAGATGCCTTCCTCCTCTGTCTCTGCCACTCGGCACACCAGGGACTTCACATATTGGGACCAGTACTCATAGCGCCGCCCAGTGGAGAACTTCTGCAGTGCATCCTTCAGAGATTGTTCCAAGGAACCACTGCAACACCACAGAGATCTTTAGTGTTGTTCAGCTACATCCCCAAAAATATGCCTCATGTATCAACACCAACAGAAGTAATTCATTAATGAGAATACCTGACAACGTAGTAGATCTCGAGGCCGATGATCTTCATGACAAAAGCACAGGTCTCCAGTACACAAGGCTAGGAGAAAAAATAAAACTTTTCAGCTGACAAACTTGTTATCCCATGACTCAAGTCATTGATGTAGCAAAGTCAGTAGGATACCTCTGTGGTGTCTGAAGGGGGAGTCAGTGTCCCAAAAAGAGGGGTCGTCAAATTTTCCCAAAACCTCTCTCTGGAGAAAAATGCAAGCATAAATGCATCAACAACCATACACCATTTTAAAACATCTCATCAGATATTTTTTTCAATGCAAAGGCTGTCAGAGAAAACATACGTACTTAGTCCTTAAAACAGAGATGGCACTGTCCCTGCGATCCTGCCACAGGGCAAGAAGGAAGGCAAGAGCCGCTCTGTGCAACAGGGGAGGACACCAGTACTTCCCCTGTTGTTTGGAGTCAATTAGGTCCAACACCACCTGCAGACAGCTCCACTCGCCCAGCAGAAACTCCTACAAGCCAAAGAGACAATCATTTTTTTGATTTACCATCAAACTACCCTAGAAAAATTATCAAATTCACTTAAACCGTAAACACAAAGGCAGCAATAAACACTTACACTTCTGTCATTTTTATCAAATATTCCCCCAGTTCTCACCTTTGACCCCTCACTGCTGTCTTTTGCCTCCAGGTTGAGGAAGAGCTCAATAAGGCCAGGCTGGGTTTCAACAGCAACCGTGAGAAACTCAAGGATCATAACCTTGATCCGCATGTCTTCTGTCTTACTCTGCAGCCGAGTCAGGAATGCATCTCGAATGGCTGCTGCGTCATTGCCAAGGCAGGCGTAGACTGACATGGGAGCCACCTAGATGCAAAATGCAGGTTTAATATCATTATATGCTGCAGTTTAAAACAGCAACATAAAGCCTGTCATGTTCAAAACATGAAATCAGCATCATAACAGTAGAACAACTGCATTGACATAAGTCCACGCAAAACAACCAAAGCAACTACGACAAATAAAATAACTGTTGTAAATTTTATGGGTCTTACTGTTGCAAGTCTCTTGAGCAACTGGACGGCCAGGCGTGGCAGTGCTGGGTCATGTTTGTGGTAAATATATTTGGCCAGCACGGCTATAAGATTGTTGCCATGGCCACCGTGCTGTGTCAGGGCCTGCTCCAGAGGGGACACAACGTCGGAAGGTGGCTTCAGACGGATGACGTTATTTGTGACAGAGAAAGCCAGTTTCACTGTCTGGATCAGAATCTGACCCGGGCCTTCAGAGCCACCACTGAATGGGGTTAAAAAGGAGATTTTTATTTATTTATTTATTTTTTACATGGAATCATTAAACATGAAAACACAGATGTTTGCAGCTGACTTGGAATAAAGAGATTTACAGGTAATATAGAACGTAGACAAACATGATGATGCTCTAGTGCCAACTAAACCACTCTTGTAATTAATTCCCACCCGCTGGGCTGTGCAGCCAGGACCATGTCGATGGTGTCCACTCCTACTCCCATGATATTAACCACTGCCTGGCCAGCCTCAGTGTTGGCCAAGCTGTAGATACACAGAGACTGCAGGGTGGGAGTGCTGCAGCAGAGGAGAGAATTAAGAATCGATCAGTCGAGCTTCAGTTACTCCAGTACAGAAATGGTGAATCAAAGTGTTATTAAGTTAAGGTTTCTAGGTGATGTAATACACCTTGTCAAACCAAAAACATTTTTGTAACGACAACATAAGAAACAGAAGTGTACTTGAATAAGGCATCCTAAGTGACAGGGATGTTTTAAAAAAAAAAAACCCAAAAAACAACAGGTTCAATCACAGGTTGAAGCAAGAGGGCTTCTTGTCTCTAGCCATATGCTCAGGCAAGTTTCACTTTCTGATGTGTTCATGTACGCTTTGAACAATTTGAGTGCCCACTATTCAATAAGCTGGTGCTGCAGGTACTCACTGAAATGAATAGTGGGAAGTGGGAGCAGATAATGTGATACAACTTCTCAATACCTCTAAGCATTCTTATTATTGTGCCATTGTATTGTTTGATCGTTATTTCCATAAAGTATGATTATATTGTATGATTATATATAATCATATAATTGTGCAGCCCAGACTGAAAGTGTCACAACACAAATTTTATTATGTATTATTGTATTACGAGGTCACTGATTAGACCTCAGATGACTATGCACACAATGACATGACTGGCAACCACTCTGCAGCAGTTGAATGTCCACACAATAACTAAGTGCTTGAGCTTACCTTCCCTGATCCTCTCCCTCTGGGCTGAGATTGAGAATGGCATGGACCAGCTCCAAAATAAGACAACCTGTATGAAGAGCAGAAATCTTTTGTTCACTCTTTACTTTAGGTGAAGAGCCACTGTAATATTTGTCGCTGCTGTCAGATGTGCCTGCTTACCTATCCTTTCCCTTACTCCGTAGGTGTTGTAGCGCCACTTATGGTATGTGGGCAACATCTCTTTCAACACCAGCAGCACACAGGGGATCAAGCCTTTATTCTGGGTGCTGCCAAGCTGGCCCTGGGATTAATCAACAGGGGGAAGAGGGGAAGGACAATGAGTCAATCTGTATTACTGCTGTAGGATACAAATAAACAATTTCTTTGTTAATATGAGTGCATGCAAGGTTGAGCTGTCACTGCAGAATATTGCATAAATGGACCAGATTACCTTGACCAGGGTTGTGATGAGGCGGAGGAAAGCAATGGTCACAGCATACTCGCCCCTGGGCTGCTCAATCTGGACCAGCAGGTTTCCATAGTTACCTGCCTTCATTCCCTCAGCACTAGGGGAAAAAATAAACAAATCATATTTTTGTTTACAACATTTTTTGTTTTGAAAATGAATATCTATGATGCCTGAAAGTCCTTAAACCCAGGGTTCCCACTCATCAAATGCAGAAGCCCTGACTTTTCCATGACCTTTCCTTATCAAAATGTTGAATTCTCATGACCTACATAAACATGACCTTTTTTTCCTTGACCAAAAAAATACTTGAGATTTAGGTCTTGCTGAACTTATTAACAGGGCAGGGGACAGAGAGGGGATGACATGCAGCAAATGGCCTGGGGTCAGATTAAAACCCAGGCTGCTGCGATCAGGACTCAGCCTTAACAAGTGGTACATGCTCTGCCAGGTGAGCTACTGGGGTGCCCCAACTTTATTATTTTATTTTATTCTGTGGGGTAAGTGAACTTAATGAGAACACGATCAAAATTCAATACCTTTCCATGACTTGTCTGAAGAATTTATTCCCTGATTTTCCCTGTCTGGAATACATTTTCAAAATTCTGTGACACATGGAAACCCTGAAAATATCTGGTGGCAAGTTTAAGGCTGTCATACCTCACAGACTGAGCCATGTTAGTCAGAGGGCTGGAGGCAAATGGGAGGAAGCCTGTGTGGTGCAGGCTGGACCACACCTGAAAAGAGACAAAGAATAAATACGATTAAAGATTAAAGAACAGCATAATATGGCAATGCTAATCCCTGTTCAGAGCAGAACTAATCAGTATACCCACCTTCCCAGGCATCCTAGCAGCCAGCACAATGAGACAGTTCACACAGGAGGCGATCACATCCACTGGCGGGTTGATGACTGATGTTAACCTGACAAAACACAAAACAGTATGTAATAGGGAATACAAATAGGGAGTACACACTAACAAAACACTGTTCTTCAGACGTTCAATGCAGAAACCTGAGCACTGTGCAGTAGAGTGCTGTACTAGAGGCCTCAAGATATCTAAATGAAAATGGTTCTCTCTGTACCCGGGTCTCCCCTTTGCAGACATTCCCACTTTATGCTAAGCTCATGCAGTTTGGGGGCAATAACTATGCAGTTTTTTGCATGCAGTGTTATTTTCGCCTGTTCTAAAATGTGTATGACTATTTCTGCATAATGAGACTTAAACAGTCTTGGAGTTGCATAAATTGGGTTTGACTCAAAACCCGAGACGCTTGTGGCGTCAATGAGCACAAGTTTATTCATGTGTGATGTGCATGGGGGTGGTGGTGGTGGTGATGTGTGGTCAACAAGTCGATTTGTCATATTGAAAGACAGTCTCTGCGTGAACTCATGAAATCTCGAGTCAGGCACTGCCCTACTGGAGAATTTACCTCTGCAGCAGCATGTAGATGCGTGAAGTGAGAGGTAACAGACAATCCGACACTGTCCAGTCTGTGCTTATGATCTTATGCACCAGGTCCAGGATGGGCTTCACACGCACACAGTGGGCTATGACGTCTAGCACGGAGACAAGGAGAGATGGAGGGAGAAAAATTAAACAAATTAAATACTGCCGGCATTACAAAACAGGTCTCCATTCTGTATGTGTGTGAGAACTTGAGAGAGATATCTGCTTGTGGAAGCGTATGACTGTCGAGGCATCTGCTGTACCTGCGGTTGAGACGACATGAAGCAGCATCTCAATTTCACATGTGAAGAGAGTCCAGGAGCTGTAGGAGTAATCCCAGCGCACCACATAGCCCTGATCGCCCGCTATCACCACCTGGCCGAGCACTCCTTGGGGTATCCACAGGTTAGTCTGCCCCAGGCCTGATGGTCAAGATGTAGCATTATAGTATCCATCGTATGTTTCTAGACAACATGTACAATATTTTCTTGCAGCTTTTGTCGTTCCATTTTACAGTGTGATGTCTAGCAGGTGATCTGTGCACTTGCTGGGGTAGGTGGCTCAAATTTCACAGTAACTACCAACCCAACTCACCAAGAGGATAGAGAAGTTTTGGCGTCTGTCTCTTCCAGAGTGTCTCGTCGTCCTTGGAGATGATATCATTGGGCTTATGTTTGTACACTTGTGTGTAGAAGGACATCTTATCCAGAAAGGTGTACACCTGTCATGCAGAGGTAGAAAACATATTATCTCATTTGGACAAGAGAAAGATGAGTGGTGTGTGTGTGTGTGTTTACATGTGTGAGAAATACCTTTTTAACAGTCGACTTGTTTGACAGAAGTGCAGTCAGAAGTTGTAAAAGTGGTCCAATCTTATGAGGGAACATCCCAACAGCACTATCCAGGATCATACCTAACCCCATGTTGGGCTTCTGGATAAGAAATTTCACAAACAGGACAAATATTAACAGTGTAATTCACTTTTCTCTCTGTAGATTTGCCTCTGAAGTGTCTTTTTGTTCCTTCTCACCATTTCCCAAAAAAGTTCAGCCAGACTGGGAGCAGAGAGGACCTCACAGGCAGCATCAATCAGGTGGGAGCAATGTGTTGCCACACCATCCGTCTGTCACATAATGACAGAGCTGGTCACTAACACAGGTTACAATATGAATATGAGTAGGGACATTATTAGAGGAACATGTAAACTCTATACCTGTAAGCTTTCTTCTTCAAACGAAGTAATCACAAAGGAAAGAAGGCCATAGATACACATCTTTGCTGTGCTTGCTGTGCACTGGAGGGGGGAATAAAGGCAGATTAGAAAAAGGCAAATCCATAGATAAATACATTACAATGATACCAAAGGTTTGTCCAAAGATTCCCTGAGATTAGACATTGATAACTTTAATGTTAACTTCCAAGTTGTGCTCAGTTTCTGAATAACAGTAAAACAGGCAAAAATATCACATTGTAACGGTGTCAAAATAAGACCTCTCTGCAGGGTAAATGGCATGTTATCAAAATGACATTTGGGCAGCATAAGAATAGTATTATAGTAGTATGGCTCTTGGGCAGGTAGGTGATGCCTTTGCAGAGACCCATTCAACTCCAAATATGACTTAAATCGCTATCAGTTTCGTGCAGAGATGCTATTTTTACTCAAGTATAAAATACACTTAACTTTGTTTGTTTGGATCATGTAGCAATATTTGTAATTATGTAAATCTGTCTGTTCGCTGCACAAGACCTGACGGTTTTGAGATCACCCAAAAGTGTGTATTGTCTTACATTATTCCCTGAGTTACCAAGGCCTTTCAGCATGGTTGAGATGTACTTGAACACCCCCAGCTGCAGGGAGGTGCCGCCTATCCTCCTGATGACCGGGCTGGTCTCGTCTGGTCTCAACGTGTGTCTCAGCAGGACCCAGGCCAGCAGCACCGGCCCGTGGTGAGGGATGTCACCAAACGTCACCAGCAGCTGATCCATCTCCTGGGAGGCAGAGACAGTATGTTAGACGAGATGACTGTGTGACCTGGTTTTTTATCAGTCGTTTGTGTGAATGCTTGTACATAGGGATACACCAGTTCCACTTTCTCGGGATGCACCAGTTCCACTTTCTCAATGCTGATACTAACAGTGTGAAACGTCTAATCCATTACTTTCACAAGGGTTTCTACACTTGCTTGTCAATTCAATTCCAAACATTTTCCCATGACTTTATCATAACTATATTACAAATTTCCATGTCTGCATTTATGCAGTGTAATGAGTAAAGCAACCCTCATAAGACAAATAAAAATATGTTTCATAGTAACCTCTGCATCTCTTGACTCAGCACCCAAAGGGGATGCCCCTTTGAAAAAACCTGCCCACACAAGACATTTGTGCCAGAATCACAAACAAAAATTCTCAAATTCATGTTTTTGCTTGTAGGAAGTTTTGTTTGATCTTTTTGGCACAAATCTGATTCCCTGTGTTCACAGATTCAGGTCTAACCTTGCTGATGTCGGAGGCGTTGTAGAACTGATGCTGCTCTGTGCCGTCCTCCAGGGCACACTTCTGCAGGAAGTCTATGTCCATTCCTTCTACCAGAATAAGAGAGCTCAAGTATCTGCGGGCCAGACAAATAAAGACATTAGAGACCACACTAATGCTACAATACAGAACTTTTACATATAGAAAAATGTCCATAATGTTTAGTTTGGTGCCAAACAAGTTTATACAGTAATGATTAAGCCCGACACCAACCTATACAACTCCATGCATTTTGCATCGTCGCAGACAAAAAGAAGCTAGAGTCTGTGGTGACATTGGGCACAAATACACTGTTGACCTTTAATAACACTTTTTATGTCAACCACACTTCACAATTTATGCTGTGCAACTGTTTTACTCCATGACTAATTACCTCGTCTGATGAGTCCATGACTCTCAAAAGTTTTTTTTCCCAAAAGGCATTTCCCTGAATGACCTATCAATTTACTTTTTAAGCAGTGTGTAATTTACATTTACAAGAGGGAGACAAACAATATAGAACTACAAAGTTCCATACTGCAGGTTTAGGAAAAAAATATTTTTATTTTTAAGCAATGTACCTAAACATATAAGATCATTTCAGGAAAGAGATGCTCCTTCTTTCTGTTTGCACAAGTGCATTTTTCTTTGTTTGTAGTCAGATCATGCCATGAACTGATAATTTCCATTTTCCTGTAGTCTTGAAAGAGTTAAACGTCACCTCAAACATATCACTCCAACACACACAGCCTCAGTGTTTTTACCCGATGCGATCAACCAGCGCATCCATGCTCTTGTCCACCAGGTGTCTGTTGGTCTGCCGCAGACCAAACCCCTGCTCCTTGAACATCTTGGTGAAGGTCAGCAAGTCGGCAGGACTCATCTCGAAGTAAGCGTAATAAAGGAAGATGATCTCCAGCAGCAAGGACTGTTCCCTCAGACACTGAAGGAACCATCGCGATACCTGTCGCTCCGTCTGGAAGAAGAAAAAATTTATACTTTGCATGCTTTTACAGACATTTCAACATCAGTGTGAGATTTATGAAGAGCTGGGTGATAAAACGATATTCACACCCTCTAACAAGTGTAACCCTACAAGTGATCAAAGTCTGTCCTTTCAACACAATAACACTGCAGTTACATTCATATTTAGATACAACTGAAAAAATTTCACAACATTTCAGTTGTGACGAATTATTTTTCTAATACTAGTTGTAACTAATTAATTTACTAGTAATTAATACTTTTTCACTTCTGCTTGTTATTTTACAGTTTTATTCAGATCATAAAGATGTGTTTCAAAGGACAGCTGACCGTCTGATCTATGCATCCATGCAACATATTCACATTTTCCATTACAACGAACCATTTTGTAAATCGTGGGAGTATTAAAGATTTCACAACATATAATCAAAATCCCTCGATTTTTACATTTGAATTTTTGATTGAAACACCATCCTTACAATGTTCTGCCACTGCAACTAACAAAGTCGTCAACATTCATAAACCGTAGAACAGATCATTTCTTGTGTAAAGCAAACTTTTCCCTGGGGACTATTTTGTGGCAGAGAGACTGTTTCACTTCTCCCAATTTCCAGTCATCAAAACACAGCTGGGCTGCTGCTTCTAGGAAAACTAATGTGGATGTATAGTGAGTACTGGTGAAAAGAAAGTCTGAAATCTCTGAAAGTTCATTTTCATATTGTCATGGAATGAATGGAAACCAATGGCTGGATAAAAAGTAGGAAAAATGATGTCGGAGTTCTAAAATGCAACTGCTTGCTTTGATATAAGATTAGCAGAAAAGCGATGTTACATAGATATGTAGATATGATATGAATCACTGGTATGGTCCTTTAAACAGTGATTTTACATGGATGTTGATGAAATATCCCTTAATATAATAGATTGTTTGTTTTGATAACATTTTCAGCCATAGTCCCCAGCATTACTTTCATGTCAAAAATAAAACGTGATTATTTTGTTTGTGATGTAGATATTAGATCTTCAATTATAAATTCTCACCATGAGGTTTCCATGGGTTTCCCATGTTGGTGCTTCTGCTTTGAAGAGATTCTCAAACTGTGACTGGTAGTTGCTCACCAAGTCTTTCTCCAGTTTGTTAACACAGTTTGAGTACTCAGCCTGCACAAACACAAATGCAGCAAATTGTTAAGCTGTGGGCATAACACCAAATAAACTAATTTTCATAGTTACAACTGTATGATGTGAACCATATCTAGCAGCCTCTTACCCTGTACGGGTGTCGCTCATCTTGAAAATATGTCAACAGGAGAAGGACACATCTGAGTAGACACATGCGCTCCTCATAGTAATAGTCCGCTATCTGTGAGTAAACACACAGAGACATTCTTTCTTTCATTCATAAATATTACATGAGGAAGTGAAAGTTAAATCAAGTGTTCCCATAACGGGAAGTGAACAGCTTTCACTGATTTAACAACCTTCAGCAGCAGTGCTTGGCTTTGTCTCTCATCCTGGAGAACAACCTGTATGGAAGACAGTGATACACGTCATTTAGGTATCTTTCATAATAATGGCTTTATACTCTTAAACATGCAACCCTTTACAAGGTAGCTGTTTGAAACTTTAAATTGCTAATGTTTATTCAGTCTTTGGTTTTTGCCTGTTGTCAAACTTTGTCCTCGCTATCCACCATGTTCTCTCTCTGAATGTGATCAAACCAACAAACCCAAACAAAATGTTAATTTCAGACAAGCCAATTAAAATACAGCTAAATAATTCAAGTGGAAGTTGTCACCTTTAATGAATTTCGGGTTCCTCTGTAGTCCTCCTGTAAGTAACACTGTAAAATCTGCACACTCTGTTGCTCGTCAAGACCCTGCAACACCACATTAAATCATCATGAAAATGTGCCACCAGGAATAGGTACATAGTGAAAGGATATTCATATCATTTATATAAAACACCAAATTTAAACTCTCACCAATAGTTTACTGATCCTGAGACCAAACTCCTTCAGTGCTGGGGCAACATCTTTGTTTTCCTTCACCTTCATAGCAGAGGCTGAGCTATAACACAAGACACAGACGATTACCTATTGAAGAATTGTGAGTAACAGTATTTCTGATGTTAGCGTGAGCCGTGGCTATACCTTGGTGGTTTGTAGTAGCTGAGTCCTTGATGTAGCCTCTCCCAGTGTCTGTCAAGTTCTGCCTCGATCTGAGCCTTCGCGTATCAAGAGTTCAGCACAGGAGAGAGACCATCACACAGGCAGAAATGAGATGCTTTACTTTTGCCAATGCAGCTACATCTGAATGTCCAAACTGTGTGCATGCACTTGACATTGTATGTAAATCGTGGACGGCAAGACATACCGGCTCTCGTAATGCAGATCTTCCCAGTAATATGGTCCATAACTCTCGACTGCTCCTAAATGAAGAGTGGGTATAGTTAAGAAATGGGCTCGGCCACATGAATTTCATGGCAACACTGTCCTTAGGAAAGTAGATATCTGTTTATTTTGGAACAGGCATGTAAAAGCACAATTTGTACAAGTGGGCTAATTTATGTACCAGCTAGTGCTTGGCAATATGGACAAAATCAAATATTATTATGGTATTTTTGACCCAATACCTTGATATCAACATTGTGACAATACTGGAGAGATGACTCGTATTGAAACTTCGCGATTTTTGAGAAAAATTAATTAGTATATGGATATGATGACTTAGCAGGTAGAAGTAAATAATAATAAAACAGCTACAACCATCTAGTAAGATCAGAAAATTCCATCTCGTTGCTGTAATGAAGCCGTTAAAACCAGGAAAAGACAACGTTTTACCATATCACGATATCCAAAAATCCCAGGTGATACTGACCCTGATATCACAAGATACAACTGAACACAAGGAAAAGCAAGGTGGTGGGTTGTTGCTACTTTTGCTGCTAGTAGTCCAGGAGCTCGATCAATTGCATAGTGAGTTTCACTAAGTACCAGGATATTTTATCCCCAGGCCTGTCTGCCTCTGCCTGGAGGCTGAGACTGGGCTCTAGATGAACACTTCAATAAGAAGATGACCCAAAACATAAACTGAACCCACACAGAATGGTTGTGGTAGGCCTAACACAAAATCAATGGTTTTCTATGGCCACCACAGTCTACAGAGTTGAGAGGGCAGCTTCATCAAATATATTTTGTATGAGTGACAATAATTCTGACAAGTGTTCAACAGACAAAATTGTACTACTCAATTAAGCTGCGTGTGAAAAATTATTGTGTTCAAATAAAAGTGCATGGTTCTTCAATATGTTGAGTATGAAATATGAGTCATTGTGTGAGCTTTTCTTTTTAAACTGTTATTTTTGCTCATTTTCATTAAGATAATAATTGTGGTGTTGACTATAGTACTTTGGATGGACCACTGGGGTGTTTTTTTATTGAGTTACTGCTACTTTTAATGGACTTAAACACTTCTTTCACCGCTGTCCAGTTGCAACATGGCTAACAATGCAACTCAAAAACCAATGGATGGATTTGTGGTTACTTAAAAACCAGAAGATGGCTTTCGCGATTACAGATATTTTTAGCTGTCTTGTTAAAAGCAGACTATTTAGTTTAAAGGGGGAGAGCTCCCCACTTTTTATGATGTGGTAAAGAATGATGAATGCCACTCAATTCTCGAAAGAACAGATCATAGAAATGCCTCAGGAGTTCAGGACAACTCTGTTACCCATCATAACCCAAAATACAGGAGTACATTTCATATCAAAACATTAGTTTCAAGACAGGTATTGGAAAGTGTTACACAAATTCTGTTGATTATTCATATTTGCAGGCCATATCATGCTGCTGTGCGCTTGCCTGTGTCCTTGACTAGGCCTATAGGCTAACATTTGTTATGAACATTGTTGCACTGCATTATTAACATCTTTCCTGACTTCTTTCCCTTACACTGGATCAACCCAAGAGCCGCTGTTGTTCAATGTAAACTTAACCCTCCTATTATCTTTGGGGTCAATTTGACTCCATTCAGTGTTTAACATTTCTAAACACATGATGTTGCATGCTATTTTTTTGGCATTATATTTAATGACTCTTCCTAATTCAACTAGGTAAATATGAAATAAACATGCTGATGTGTTTTCAATGTTCTGGACATATTCTGTACACATCAGTGTTTCTCTGGAGTCAGTTTGACACATTTAAGAAATAAAACATTTAAGAAATATCAACATTTTGCACAAATTTGAGCATTTAGTTGTTTTGGATGACACTGAGGAGCTATAACAAGACATTTGTCATCCTCAAAAAACTTCCCTCTGTTTTAGGGCCCTAACTAGACATAACAACACCACATATGAGATTTGGCAGGGAAAATCATGATTCTTTCAAGAACTTTGATGTATAATAGAGAGTGAATGGGGGAAGTTATATCTACTTAGATAGTCAACAAGACACATAATGTTCTTGACACATAAACTTGGATAACAATTATTATTACAATAATTTTCTGGAGGTTTAAATTGCTGGTGTCACACTGAGCCCAACTGATAAAGCATGATATTAAATTTGAAGGAAACGTTCAATTATCTCCTGACCTGGAGGCATGGAGAGTTTTAATAGCTCAGTGGTGGCTGCTAATTTTATTTCAAACTGCGCACACGATGTTAAACATACTATTCATTTACTGACAAATCAGGTCATTTGATTAATGTACCCCCATCTCTCAAATAAAGAATAATAACGAGGTCTTAGGCCATCACCACCATACCCTGCTAACGTTACCAACTATCCTAACCCAACAACGACGAGTGTCTGTGCAGGAGCTAAACCTCAGGCACTTGGTTGGAGACATGAGTCAGGAGGGAAGCAGCTACCCCAGCAGTGTGTGAAGCTGGCTCACAGACCAGGTAAGTTACAGCTGCTGGTGTACGGCCCAGGTTAACTGAGCAGAGAGCGGCGACATGCTGTTGTTGTCATGCGGCTGACCGCGCTGCCAAGCCATTCAAACGGAACGCTAACTGAGAGCCGTTGCTAGGCTAAGTTGGCATGGTGCTAACAGTTAAATACAGAGTCAGTCACATATTTTAAAACTTTATGTGTGTCAAAACTTTAAATTAACAAACCCACAAGTGCTTTCCTGCTTTGTGAGCTTTGGTAAATACACTGCCCGCGTAGACGTTAAAAGTTTAAGGCTATCTCCCTACCTGACGCACAGCTCCGATTCCGCCATCTTCGTTTCTGCCATGTGATTGGTTGTTAGGTTACGTCAACGGCGTCGTCTTCTTCTTTTTGGATTTCCGGTACACATCCGTGGACGCTCGTAAGCACACTGCCGCAACCTACTGTTCATTTAAGGTTAGGACTCATTTAAATCAAATCAAATTTACTGTTTTTTTATCAAGTGGGATCAATTTCACCCCATCAATTTAAACCCCCTGTAAATTACTATAATAAAATTGTTATACAATGTTATTCTTTCCACCTGCACCCTATATCTCAATACGCACTCAGTTATTGACTTCAAACTGCGTGTGTCTCCCATTAGTACTACTGCACAGTGTGAACCCTGGCTGGGTTTCCCTCTTGAATATTAATATTATACACGTAATCATCCATCATAAAGTAAAACTTATTTATCTTTTCCCCTTTCATCCTCCTCTGCTTCTTCTTCTGCCTCAGGTGTAAAATCAGCTCCTGAGTGTTTTCTGGCAGGAAGCCCATCATCTTCAGGACCCTAGCCTTAACCTCTTTAAATATTTCCAGTCATGTTACTGCCCTCTGCAGGGTAAAAAAAGGTCCCCTTCATCTACAGCCTGTCTCCAATTACATAAGCTGTAAATCATTCAAAACCTCTCCTCCTATTTCCTCCTCCCTGTCATTTCTCTATAAGGCAAGCTGTGCATGCAGCCGCTGTTCACAGAGAGAAAGAGAAAAGCACTTTACTTTGGCCTTTTCTTTTTTTTATTCTAGTGTGGCTCCACTGCAGGAAACACCGAACACAGTCAAATCAAAACCTTTCTCATCTCTGATATATAATTTCTAACTTGCAATTATTAATTAAGCTGATTAAGTTTATTGTTTATTCTTCAGATAGTATTTAGATAGCATTATGTATGAAGTAGATGGCAGACTTGGTTTGAAACGCTGACAGCCTTAGAAAATATGGGAACTAAACTAAACGTGGAGGAAAAGGAGAACGGATGGGTAAAAATGCCTTGCCACACTCTCTTTTTTTTCTTTTTTTAAATTGTATGTCAGAACCCACCCAAACACACCCCCCTGTAACCTGAATGTTTCTTGCCCTACTGTGATTTTATACTTGCCACGCAGCTGATCCACGTGTAAACGCAGAATATTAAACATATAGGGTATATATTTAATATTATATAATCACCATATACATATAATACTACTACTCATACTCATACTAATACTCATACTAACACTACTAATAATGATAACATTTATTATTATTGAATATTTACTACTATATTACATGTAAATTTAATATATATTAAATGTGCATACAATAACAACATAAAACCTTAACACATCATATTACATTAAATAATAAACCCCCAAAATAATGGAAATCGCTTCTTTAAAAAAAAAAAAAAAAAAAAAAAAAAAAAGCCGTTGGTGTACCACGTGACCTGGGTGTCAAACATGGCCACCTCCTACTGGGTGTGAGGAGCGCCAGCTGACAGCCAGGCCACAGAAAATCTCCAAAAGGACGGACTCCGCTCCCCGTCTCAGCCCTGCTGCGCCCGGCGGATGCTGCCCTGATGTGGTGCGTACTCCGGCCTCGCTCCCCGGTCTGTTTGTTTTAATTTCTCCGCTGGTTTTTGCTCTCCGTGCGGTCGGGCTAACCCGGCACAGGGTGTTAGCTAGAGGCTGGCCGGGGCTGCAGCATCCTTGGCCAGGGGGCAGCTCTCTCTTCAGGGACACGCAGCTGCTCTCCAGCACCGGGTGTGATGAATTCAAACAAACAGCTTCGTCTTTCTCTTTGTTTTTCTCGTCTTTCTCTGTGCTAACACCGTGCCTCCTCGCCGTGTAGCCGGGGAGCCCATCCTGCCTCCCCCCTCCACCTCCAGGGACAAGAACAAAAGGTTAACTGAGGCTGAGGATGAGGAGGCAGGGCAGGCGTCTCTCTGAGGAGCCATTCCTGTGCCGGACACTTTTGTGGTTTGCACAACCAGAGGGGTGAATGTTCACTCTGGTCTCAGTTCATGATGCAGGACTGCAGACCAAAGTTCAGTCACAGACAGAGCCATGATGACTCATGGGCTGTGTTCACATGACAAGTAGAAAAGGACAGGGTCTCATTGTTTTGTTGCCTGCATGTGACACAGATATGATTTTTTTTTTTACAGGCAACACAAAAATCTGATTGTTTCAAATCAGATTTGAGCCGCTTTTATATGTGGTTTTAAATCAGATACATATCTAACTTCTGCTGATGTGATGGCAAAATGCATGTGTTTCTTTTTCCACTGAGCATGGTCATAAGTTACTGTCAGAGCTTCTTTCATTCACTGCAGGCCGGGGCTGGGCGATACGGACAATTTCTTTGACCAAATACCTCAATATCGGTATTGTGATGATGTTGTAATCTCTGTTTCATAAGAGATTTGAAAGCAAGGGATTTTTGATCAACAGTCATCAGTAATGTGGATGTGATGACCAAGCAGGTAGCGATAATAAAATAGCTACAACAGTCGAAAAAGTTCAGAAAATTGCATTTCTTTACTGTAATGCAGCCTTTGAAACCAAGAGAAGACATCACTTATGCCATATTATGATACTGCAAATTTCAAAATCCCAGATTATGTCTAGTGTCATATATTTCAAAGCCCTATTGTTGGCAATGGTGGGCCAAAACAAAATATGGCAGCGACAATGACTTGAAGACAGCGAGGTTGCAAATGGAATAGATACATGTACGATGCTTTAATCCAAAGCCCTCTTTTGCCATCTCGCCCTCAGCCTCAACAATTAATCAGCTGTCACCACGCCACTGTTACCACAGCAAACAATCTGAAAAACTATTGCCTGCGCTGCTGTTTCATTCGTTGTGATGACGCACTGTTGTGGAAATCACATTTTATCTTGTTGAGCAGCATGGTTTCATGGTAGAGGCCTGTTCACACTGGTGTCAGATATGGATCTCATGCAAAGATGAATGTGAACAATCAAGGCAACAAAATCAGATATGAGAATAAATCAAAATTCGGTTACTTTGAGCCGTGGTGTGAACATAGCCCATCGCTACGGTTAACAACTAATTCAGAGCCATGGAGTGACACTGATAAAGCTTAACAAATAGGTTTTTTTAATTTATAATACTAACCAAACTGTTTCACGTTCATTTTTCTTTTAGCAGATTTTGGCGTCTCCAGTGAGTGAAGAGCGTCTGGCACATGATGATGCGTGCTAGAGAGAGGAAGTGACAGAAGAAGGCATTCATTGTTGCAGAGCAGCGTCTGTTCGGATCGCCCCTCCTCCGTCTCAGTGAGCCTCCACGCTGCAGCCATGCAGATCAACCCCGTGTTCGTGGAGTCTGCCGTGGTTTTGGCCGTGGTGCTGTGTGTCCACATGGCGGTCTGGAACCAGCACTCCTGGTGCAGTATAGCCCTCGTCATCCAGGCTTTCTACGTGCAGCACAAGTGGGACCGCCTGCTCCGGTCGGGGGGCGCCGTGTTCCAGTTCCGCCCGGCAGCAAACAGTGGCATCGTCCCGGCCTCCATGGTGATGCCCTTACTGGGTCTAGCGCTAAGAGAAAGGTGCTCTGCCTCAGGGAATGTCTACTTTGAGCGCTTCTCCATGGTGATCACCGTCACGGGCATGATGTTAGCTCTGTTTTTGTCTCTCATCGCGCTGGGCATCACAAGACCGGTGCCCACAAACACTTGTGTGATCGCGGGCATGGCAGGCAGCGCGATTCTCTACACAACCAAACAGACGCTGACGGTGTCTGAGGTCATCGAGGTCTTAGAAGTCCTGCTGATCTTTGTCTATCTCAGCTTAATTGTGCTGTACCTGCTGCCGCGCTGCTTTACTCCCGGAGAGGCGCTCCTCATCGTCGGAGGAATCAGTTTCATCGTCAACCAGCTCATCAAGCGCTCCCTGAACCTGGCGGAGGTGAAAGGTGACCCGGTGAACTATTTCCTGCCAGTGGTGGTCGTGGGCTCGCTGTTGCTGGGGGTTTTCTTCGCCCTGCTCTTCTGCTTCATGGAGTCTGAGACCTGGGTGTCCTCCCTCTTCTTCCACATGATGACAGCCGTTCTGGGTCTGGGGATCCTCATGCCGTGGCTCTCTCTGTTCATCGGCCGGCACCCCATCATGTGGCTGTTGGACTTCGTCACGTTAAACGAGAGAAGACTCTGTCTGTTGGGATACTGGGTCTTCCTAGCCAGCGTGGCCACCTGCGTTGTGCTACACCAGAACTACCAGCGGCAATCCGGATCAAAGAAGCACCAGGCCTCAACTGTCGTCAGGAAGTATTTCCATCTGATCGTGGTGGCTACGTTCGTCCCAGGACTGATATATGACCGGCAGCTGCTCCATGTGGCATCCGTAGGTTGCCTGGCGATTTTCTTGCTCTTGGAGTATATACGGTACTTTCGTATCAAGCCGCTCGGGCAGCTACTCAGGCAACTGCTCACTTTGTTCCTCGACGAGCGGGACTCTGGGCCTCTCATCCTGACCCACATCTACCTGCTGCTGGGCATGTCGCTGCCCATATGGCTGTCCCCTGGGCCCTGCGCTCCTAAGGGGACACTCCCAGGTGCAGGCGGCCTGGTGCCTTACGCAGGTGTGCTGGCCGTGGGGGTCGGAGACACTGTGGCATCTGTGTTCGGCAGCACCATGGGGGAGATCCGCTGGCCTGGCACCAAGAAAACCATGGAGGGGACTGCCACATCTGTGTTCGCCCAGATCATTGCAGTGGCCATGTTTCTCATCTTTGATGGGAGCATCAATCTGAACTCCACCTACTCATGGATTGTTGGCTCTATCTCCCTGGTGGCCATGCTGGAGGCTTACACCTCCCAAATAGACAATCTCCTCCTCCCACTCTACCTCTTCATCCTGCTGTTGCTTTGACTGGACGGGACAGATGGCACCAATTAAAACGAGGGTCAGCAGACCCCCTTCCCCCGTCTTCAGTCCATACTGAGGGGAAAGCGGGAATGGTGAATTGGAAAAAATAATAATAAAAAAGAAAAATAGGATTGTAGAACTCAGATAACCCTTTAGGAATAAATGTACCTTCCCCCCCACTATGAAAACGCCGCCACAAAGGGGGGTTGATGTGTCCAGCACAAGAGAGAGAGTGTGGAGTTTTGTCAGCGAAGTAGCTTGATTTAATAACTAGACTAAGCTAAGATGGCACTAAAAATTCTGCTCTTTACTTTGTGTGGGTGCAGATGTACTGATAGCATGACATCAAAGTCTGTTCTGTTCAGATGACAAATCATTTAAATATCAGTTGCTTAGGAATGAGTTTTAATCTGAGTTGCTGAGAAATGCGAGGAGGAGTCGCGGATATTGTCTGGGCTCTGTCTGCAGCAGAGGCGGCACTCGAGGTACTCGGACAACGACACCAACAGCTCCTGAATTATGTAATAGTAGAAGCAGATGCTGCTAAATGGCACATTTTGATTATCAGTGGGTTTTTTTCCTATATCTTGTCCCGTTTTTTTGCAAATGGAAATATGCCTTTGTACAGCCTTTGAAGAACATTATTTAAAGTGAGCTTCTTGATTGTTTTTTTTTTTTTAATCAAACATTTTATTTGATTATATTACAGTATGGTTTCTGCCTCTCATGTGGCAGTGTAAGGATTGAACTGCTGAACATATTTGCCTTAAGAAGTATATTTTCTATCAGTCGACATTACCTAGTATTGTAGACGCTGTAGTTGAAAGCATGATATTTGTCAAGAGGCCCGTCTCAACTCGTCAGGGCTGGCTAATACTTCGATATGGCAGCAAGTTAATATGCTCCTGCATGACACTAATGTGAAATCCTGTACTGTAACTTGTACACAGAGTTTACCCTGCGATTTATTTTTGGTTAGTAAAATCGTCTCCTTTGCTTCATATTTCTGTGGTTTGACGGGACCCTCTAGAGACATTTCCTTGTGACACTGAGCCTTGCAACCCCACTGTTTTTTTTTTTTTTAAAACATAAATCTTTCTCCCTTCCTTTTGGGCAATATTTTTTGAGCAATAGATAGCCAGATAATTATACCGTTTACTTTACAGAAATGTCCTCGACGGTCAAAATGCTTGATCTCACCATCATACTATGCATTGAGATGGGGATGCCATATTTATGACCTGAAACATTTTTTTCAGCATGACTTAACACAGTATTTGGTTTATGTTTTATCTGTACATGAGCTTGATGTTTTTTTTTGTTTTTTTGTTTTTTTTTTAATTTTGTTGTAATGACAGTTTATCAGCATGGTCCTACAAGTACATTGTTTTTGCCGCCATCCCTCCATTTTTCTGAAATCCTAGTATTGCATGTTGAGTGCATCATTAAAGACTTTTTATGGTTTAAATAGTCTTAGTTTCTACTTGGAGCGTGGAGTCCAGTGTGCTCAAATCATTAGTGAATGTACAAATATAAGAATTACTGGTGAATATACAAATGCAATATAAAGATAATTAGTGCGTGTATAAATCTAATACAGACAATATTCTCCTTTTAAGAGCTTTAGAAAATTAAACAGCTGAAGAAAAGAGGGAAACAGAGAAAATGAAACAAAAGATAAAAAGAGGGGCAAATGTAAATCCCCCAAAACCACCATACCAGCCAACCTTGACATGCAAAAAAAAAAAAATGTAAATAGAATTAGATTGTTTTTTTTTACATGATTATCAAGGCACATCTTAACATCAGGAGTGTCTTCACCCCTCCACAACATCGTTGAGCATTTCTCAGCTGACGTAAAGCAGCAGTTGCCAAATCGTCTATGAGCCAATATGAGGTGGTTTAATGTCTCTGAAGTATTAAAATATAACAGTTTGTGGCTCAGAGTTTCTGATGTTATATGGAAAATGTTGCACCAGTACATCTCAGTCTTTAGACACATTGTATAGCAGGGTACTAGAATGGCTTCATTAGTTTGGTACTTATCTCATATAGAAGGAACAGAGGCGAGCCATTAATTTATCTTAGATTTATTGAGCTGCAACTTCCGTAAGAAGTCTTGAATTTGAATTTAATTCAAGTTAGAGAATGATACTACTTATATTACTTACTTATACTTACTTATACTTACTTACCTACTTACTTATATTTTGTATAAACCAGTACATCAGGTTTAGACTTTGAGAGATGTCCTGAAGCACAGGGGTGTAGCAGACAAGGGGCAGAGGGGGGACATGCTGCCTGTCCCCTCTGTCCCCCACACTTTATTCCTCTTACAGATAGTGTCAGTTCACCCAGTTACTAAATAGTTCACCCACTGTCACGGGTCAGCCGCCCCGCCTCATCCTTACTGCATTTTTTTCCTTTTCTTTGCAGTAGATGCCTTTCACAAGCATTTAACCCTTTGAAACCAGAGCAAATTTACTTGATTTCTTTCAAAACCACAGGGAAAGGGTGATCAGCAACTTACAACATTTTAAATAACATAAAATAAGAAATAAGCAAAAATGAGCAAAAAACAGTTACAAAAAATGACTTGACAATTATTAAATAAAGAATTACAGAAATTTTGTAATAAATTAAAATGAAATAATTCTTGGAAAAGTAGCAAAAAAAAAAAACGTGAAAGGAATATACAGTATA
The DNA here is from genome assembly GCA_900302555.1 of Myripristis jacobus. Lineage (NCBI taxonomy): Eukaryota > Metazoa > Chordata > Actinopteri > Holocentriformes > Holocentridae > Myripristis > Myripristis jacobus. The sequence continues at coordinate 23,552 of OMLB01043450.1, read as the reverse complement.
TTTAAAATGAAATTAGAAGTTTATATTACCCCAACATTACTGCAAGAATTTGTTTAGAAAAAAAGAAAAAAAATTCCCCTCAAAAATTGAAAAATAAAAAGAAATAAAATGAATTAGGTTCAGAAGATGCCCACGCACAGTCTCCCGGGTTTCAAAGGTCAATATATACACAATAAAAAAATGACACAACCCTGTTGATTTAATTTTATGTAATAAATAAATAAGTCCTGAACAATCCATCGCCCTCACCTTTGAAATGATGGTTGTGTAATACACATACATGAGCACAGAAACACTCCCTGCTGTCAGTTTAGGTCAACAGAAAAGATTTATCTTAACTTCTTTAAAATGAAAATCTGAGTCAGCCACACCCCGCTGACACAAATATGAAAACTGGTAACAGAGCTGATCCAGACAATCTGAATAAAGCAGACATAAAGTATAAGTTATACTGTGGAGCGTTCACAGGAAAGCAGAGCCGAGTAAAATTTTAAAAAATGTTTATTCAAATCAACATTTGATTTAAATCCATTACTTTCTCACATAATTGGAAATGTGAGTAAACCACCATTACTCCTTTATTTAGCATCACATTTGGTCCCTAAATCAGATATGCAGCAATGTTTAGATGTATTGTTAACCCAGTTGAGGTTGTTTTCCCAGTTGAGGTTGCATGTTTTGGGTTTTTTTGTTTTTTTTTCAGACATTTAGTGTCACTCTACACTACACAAGTTGACACTCGTTGGTCCCTCCTGAGGATTTTGTCTGTCCCTGAACTGCAGCAGCAAAGGCCAGCCACATCCTTTAGTCGGTGTAGAGCAGCGGAAACGGGAGCTCCTCTGTGGGCTGCAACCTTAGAGTGCAAAAGAGGTGAAAAAGAAGTGCTGTAAGTCTGCGGGAAAGACATAGTTGGCATAAAAACACAGCACCCCGACCGCTGAAAACCGGTCTCACCAGTTGTCAGGGCTCCACGTGGTGCTCTGGGACTCCATGACGTGGAAGGTGTAGACATGCCGAGAGTCTGCGGAGGTGTTCTGGGCGCTGCGGTGCACGACCTCGCCATGGATCAGGACCACGCCACCTGAACGTGGGCGGGCGCATGGATGGAGAGATAGATGGAGAGATGAACTGCATGCACTGCATTTGACGAAGCACACAGATTTCCATGGCAATTAGGCTGAACCAGTAATCAAAATATCAAAATCACAATAAGGCCAGGTGCAACAGCTAAATCGCACAAGCCATAATTTTTAGTTGAAGGGAAAATGTGTGACAAAACATGTAGATGCAATACTGTGGTGCCCCGACCAACAAGTTGTATTTTCCATATGTAAGAAAACATATTTGTTTGGTACAGGCCCCAGCAAAAATCACATTATTCTCATTTTATTGGGTTTTTGGCTGCACAGTTGATCAAAATCATACCAAAATGGCAATATGGATAATATCTATATCCAAATCTCAGCCGCTGCAGTTTTTTTGAAGGTTAAATCTGGCAGTTTTACATTATAAATGAAGTATTGTGGAGCTACAGAGATTCCCTGGTCCACAAATCAGATTTCCCTGAACATGATGGTTTGGTGCAGATCCCAGCAAAAATCACACAATCCTCATTTTACAATTTTTTTCCAGTTAAACTGAAAATGATCATGAATAAAATGATCACTCCCACTAAAATCACAAATATCACTGCAATCACAATATGATTTTTTTTTTTACCATATGGTGCAGCTCTAACTGGGTTTTTCAGTGAAAATGAAAATCATGATGCAAAAATGATTATTCCAACTAAAATCATGAATCACACTGCAATTGCAATAACTGCCAAATTAACTGAATTTTTTTTTTTTTTTACCATATTGTTCAACATTAATGCTAATAGTTAAACTTATAGGACAATTTAGAGTCTTACTGACATGTGCCACACAATCCTCGGTGTCATGTGCCTCGAGACTCGTAATCTTTTGCAACACATGTAATCCTGATACAGCCTTATTTTTGCCTAAAAATATTCACTCACAATCACCAGTCGTGCTCATCACTAAAGTTCATGAATTTGGTGAAGTGTGGATGACCTTTTCGAACGGGTGCAGCGACAAACTTGTCTTCATCATAGGTCTTCTCTGTACCGATGAAGTCTGTCAGGGGAAAGGTTCCCTTTGGGGTGCGCACCATCCGCCGCGTGATGCCACCTGGGAAAAGGAACGAGCTTGAATTTAACTCATGAAAAAAAAAAAAAAGTTTGGCTATCTTGGTTTGTTAATCTCTCATCGCTCTCTGGTTTGTTTTACCCAAGCACATGAAGTGGAGGTAAACTATCTGCAGGAAGATTGGCAGACACAGCAGCAGATTTTATTCTAGAAGTGAAGCAGCAGGTGAGTGATGGGTTGGATTGTGAACTTACTGTTATGTGACCCCGGGATAAACCACAGGCAGCCGTTATTGACTGTTGCATCTTCCAGGGCTATCCACAACCCCATCACTCTGCCCAAAGGCTCCGTGTACAGAAACGTGGCATCTTGGTGCGGTGTCACTGAGAAACAGACAAGAAATGTGTTGACACATCAATAAATTGTGGATTATTATTACTATTTTAATAATGTCAAAGTTGCTTTCTTACCTTCTCCACCAATCCCTGGTTGCTTAAGGAGACAGACAGAGAGAGAATGAGAAAAGTGACACCTAACCCTACATAATATCTTTGGCAGCAAAATATTTTTTGTAAATGTTAATGTTGGATCATGATCATATAGGTGTACATGCAGGAGAGGTGTATGCATGGTGAGACCAGGCAAGGGGGTGTTTTACCTTAAAAATGTACATGCTCTGTGTCACCACAGGCCTTTTAATACCCAGCTTCTGAGCAATGCCCTACAAGGACATGTAAATCCGCCGTGAATGTTGGTTACAGATGCAAGTAAAACATCAATTCTCTGACAAAGTTGCCAGTTGACTGACCTGAATCTTGGGTGAATGAGTAACTTTTTTGTACAAAGGTTCATAGGCGTGCAGTGCTAAAAAAAAAACAACAACAAAAAACAAAAACAAAATAAGACCAGGGCTACAAAAGAGAGAGAGAGAGGACCTGTGTTACGTCACATGTTCATTCAGAAGTCTTCCCTTCCTCACCATGTCCAACTTTGTTCAGCGAGCGCTCCCTCGGCACGATGAATTCTCCTGCAAGTTGAGCAACACTTCAGCCATTCTGACTTTTCACCTCGCTGAGAGGACTCGATGACGTGACGTAACATATGGAGCTCACCTTTGTCGTCGAAAACTCCTTTCTCAAAGAAAAAGCGGATCTTATCTCCACTGGTGATGAAATAGTCTGCATTCCCCTGTCAACCAGGAGTGAGATCATGTCAGTCAGCTGATCCACAGGGGAATTACTGCATTACAGAAGGTAGACAGAGACTCCACTGACACTACCTTCACTGCTGACATAAGAGTTGCTTTAGCTGCACCAGGGTAAAGTAATATACTTTGCAGAGGGAGCTACAGTCTGCATGATCTTAAAAGAGAGCAGCCTGATATTCTGCAGTGAATGAACACAACAAAAGTCTCTTACCTGCATCTTTTAGTCCATAATGATGGCAAGCATGCATAAGAAATTTTACAGAACAAAACTGTGAGACAGCCCATGCAACTTTTTTTTTTTTTCTTGTCTTTGAAATTAATCTTCATCTGCCAGTCTGTTGCCCTCTGGTTGCTGGTTACCTGTTTGTTGAGCTGCTCCTCGTGATAGGTGGAGAAGGTGGTTCGGCAGTGCTCCGGGACGTCCATCTGCTCCACTATCTCTGCCATCCTGTGCCTCAGCTCATCACACTCCTGGGAGGTCAGGAGCCCGTCCAGAATCACGTACCCATCCTCCTGGTACTGTTAAGAGGGTGCGGAGAGGCAGCTGAGTTATCCTTCCCAAATGAATCCTGAAGCTGATCCAAGGCTTCAAACTCTCTTAGTGCCCAACTAAATCTCTTAGAGTCAAATTTCAGAAATCTGCACAAGTTCATTGATGCATGAAAATGACAAAGCAAAAATCCTGCAAACTTTCAGAGGATGCCATACAACCAACACAGCAACTATAACCTGCAGGAATACTATCATATTCTTCAGTAGGACATATATACAGAGTATTATGTGGTCACTGACACAGGTCTGTTTCCATCTAGGACTATTCCAGTGACATTATACTGAGTTTGCGTCTGGGTATGCTCAGCGGTACGTTCACCACAAATCGTCGATGTTTGGAAGCTGCATCGTTTTATTTTAGTGCTCACCTTTTGCACATCTCGATCGGTCATGAAATCCATGCTGAAACAGTTGCAGAGCTCCGATATGTGTGTGAATGTGAATGTGGGTGGGTGGGTGTGTGTGTGTGTGTGTACCATCCGGGTGGTTTCAGGTCTGAACGCGCTGACTGATTTCCGACCATGTGATGGACCTGTCCACCTCCATTAATGTGTAACCGAGGGACACTAATAGGATTTGGGACTTTAACTCTC
>OMLB01043450.1:0-19030 GCA_900302555.1 Myripristis jacobus | reverse complement strand
AAGCTGTAACAAAACAGCTTGCACTGGGCTCCACCCTGTGTGTGTGTGTGTGTGTGTGTGTGTGTGTGTGTGTGTGTGTGTGTACCATCCGGGTGGTTTCAGGTCTGAACGCGCTGACTGATTTCCGACCATGTGATGGACCTGTCCACCTCCATTAATGTGTAACCGAGGGACACTAATAGGATTTGGGACTTTAACTCTCTCGTGACTGCAGAGCCAGCGGATCCGTCCAGCAATCAGAGAAAAAAAATGGAGAAAATAAAAATAGAATGGGATAGATCATCTTAGCTTAAATTAGAGACGCTCTAATAGAAACAGAGTGGGACAGGTTAAATTAGAAAAATCATAAAGCAGGATTTTCCCACCCATTTTTATTTTTATTTTTTATGGACACTGTGTTGTGCACTACGCAGAGTGGCCTCTGGGTGTCGCTCTTGTCGCTGTTATACTTGCTCCTCTTGTTCTTCTTGTTCTAAACCATTTAAAGCTGGACTGGGATGACTGGCTGGAGGGAGCTATGTGGACATTCCTGTTCTTTCACTGAAAACTTCATGTCATTCATTATCGACTGCTGGGATTCATTCAGATTTTGTAAGTGTGTGTGTCGACACCAAACCTCTGAAACATCTGAAACAGACCAGTCAGCTGTAAATCAATCCAAGAATAAAACAACTAGCACATTAGAGCATGACTAGGCCATAACATAACACCAGTTTCCCAGAGATATGAGTTCCATTTTAAGTGGCTTGACTGGATTTGTGAGCCGGCGCCACATCCTCCAACCCTCACAGCTCAGTCCCCTCTCATCTGTGTGTTTATGGTGCGGCAGTTTGCACCTGACAGCAAAAACATGAAAACACTTGCTGGGGAGCCTTTGACAGTTGGTAGGTAATTAAGCTGATTTTGTTTTGTTTTGTTTTATTTTTATTTTATTTTATTTTTTTCACCATAAAAAGGTACTGAATCACAGGTAATGCCATTTAATTTGATCAGGGTTCTAAAATGTCCCAAAATCCAACCTAACCTTATTTTTTAAGTCTTCTAGTCTGACCTTCTCTAAGATGGATGTAAGCTATAATAGCAGACCAGCAAAGTGACACATTTCCAAGGGGATGTTAGAAAAACATACTAGAGGCAAATATTTTATGCAAATAATTTGCTTTGTGCGAATGATTGTACTGATAATTGCCCAGGCTGCCTTCGCAGTGGGTCCCCTTTCTTTCTGATCCTTCCCAAGATTTCTTCCATCTTTTCCTTCCTTTTGGCATTTTTTTTTTTTTTGAGTGAGTTTTTTCTTGCCTGCCCCAAGGCGTCATTTTGTTTTCTATAAACTGTAGGCCTCTTATGAATTTAAAATGTAAACAGTGATTAAGGACTGTGAATTAACTTGAACTTGATATTGTATTGTAAGGATGAACACGATATATTCTTTACCACATATAAACACATTTTCGAGGGAAACTATTTTTTGTGTGTGTTGACATCACAGATCATGAGCTCAAGGGAAATACTGCATGCTGCAACATTCCTGTATCATAAAGCTGGTTTGAACTTTAGGAGGGGATTTTCAAAGTAACTAAATCCAACACCCCAAACTGTTGTCATTTAAAACACATATTATCTCATCCTGTCCAAATGGAGACGGAACTGAGGGAAACTATTTAAAACTTTGATATTTCTTAAAGCAACCAAACAAAACTGAAGAGCTAGAGATAAATGATTTTAGAAGTTTTGCCACTATCCGATATGCTGATATTTTCCAACTCTTTTGTCCGACTGCCACTGTGTCGATACCAATAATTGCACATATTTCTTTCCACCTAATTGCAGAGCACATCAAGTCTTTCTTGTAGAGGAATTAACATTTTATCATGCCTGCTCTTATTGTGAAGGCCCACTGGCAAATGCAGACAGAAAATAAAATGGTTCTCAAAACGTACACAGTTAACTGGGCAAAATAAGAAAACAACCTCAAGTTAGGTTATGTAAAACATGCCATATTTACATCAGCATCCACATCTGAAGCCAGTTTGTCCCACCAAAAGACCTTGTGTAGAGTTTGATTTTGAAGGTTTTAATATAATAATATGAACGGGGCAGAGTATAGGCCTACAGCTGCCCTGTACCTCCTTGAAGCTAGAACTGTGCTTCCAATGTTAGTCTTTGAATCTCACACAGCAAATTTGATCTCATTTTGCACAAGAAAGAAACAAAGACAGAAAGCAAGCAAGAAAGTTTTTCCAGTGACTATGATAATGTTTCTTGTCTACTGCTATTCAGTAACCTGTAATGGTTCAATAAGATCTACTGTTGCTATTGATGTCTCAGTATCCCAGAGGCGCTATAATGTGTTTACATCCACCATAACTCATTATTTTCTGCTCCGAGAATATTTTAATGATGCTCGTTGCATTGAATTCCTAGAACCAGACGACCAAGCATAAAGCACCGCGTGACCCCACCACTGTCTCGACAAATGCTGCACACCACATCACAAACAGTTCTGTCAGTGCTTTCAGTTCATGTTTTGCTTCCTTTGCAGTGTCAGCTCAACAACAATAAACACATGCCGGCTTTCACAGTGAGATATCATGAACCCCAAGGCTCTTTGAAAGAAGGTTCTATAATTTAAAAAAAAAAGTAATATCAATGGCATAATCTCATTTCAAACCTATGGTATGTGGTGATATCTGATCCGCATATTTATTCATCAAGACAGTTTGGCAGCTGACTTAGTTTAAGGTAACTATTTCAGATGAATGAGGTTTTCCTGTTTTTCACCCTCTAATGCATACAGTTATGTGGTGCAAATATAATGAAGGGGCCCTTTGCCCTCTAAGAGAGATGGTGAAAATTCGGGTGTCCAGTCTCTGGTGGCAGGTGATGTCACCAGCTGCACTATGCTTTTCACCACTAGAGGTCAGGCTTCACGCAGATTTAGGTTTTGGGTTTAACTACTTTTTAAACTGCCTGCAATTTATCTCAACACTGAACTTGCATGATTTTTTGTAGAAAGAGCAGGATGTAACCAATTCCTGTGGGTGTAGAGGCAAAGTGATGCAAAAAGCTGTAAAAACAACTGCTGGCCCCAGTGAGTGAAGTGTAACTTTTGAAATACAAGAAATGAGGTGCTTCAAGGCATAACAAGCTCCATTTTACACTGCATGCATCAATATGGCTCTGCTGTGAATGTAAATCAGGAATGAACACACTGAGAAACAGGATTTAGAGTGTTTATTATCATCTGTCAGATGGTAGAAAAGTAGGGGCCAAACATTAGGAAATCAAAAGTTCAATTGTCATTTTTTATTTCCACTTTAAAAAGTCAGTGTTCACTCGGTTCAGCCACAATAGTAAATGCTTTGTCGCATGTGATACAGACAGTGTTGACAGACGAGAGTCATTTCATTCCCTCCAGTTGATGTTCAACCAAGGTGAGCTGTGTTCAAACGTTTCGTAGCTCTAACTTATGGTCAGATGGTTGGCATTCGGTAACAACTACATTGCATACATGGTAAGTATCAATGCCCTAAATATACCTGCTGCAGGATGAAATGGATGCAAAATCCAAGAAAGAAAAAAAGAAAGCCTGCAAAATAAAAAAAAAATAAAAAAAGGCTGTGATCAGGTTTTTTTTTGTTTGTTTGTTTGTTTTTTATTTGTTTTACCCTGATCTACCTACATAAGAATACAGAGATAAATCTGCATTTACATAGTAAATACAATCATGTTTTCAAGGAAATATAGTACAAACAAGCAGAAACAAGATGTCTGTAATTTAATGCATTTTAGGTTAATTATGAGAATAATACCATTTTGGGGGTGTTGCCCAAGTAGCTAGGTGAAATGGAAGATGACCGTCCAGAAAGGTTCACTTTTTTAAAGAAATTATGCTTAAAACAGTCTGATTGCACTGATTTGTACTGTTACACAATGCCCACGCTGGAGGGCAAGCTGCCCTCCATTTATGTTAAGATTGTCGAGTGTGTTTGAGTTAAGTTGTGTAATCCTGTCTGTTCTTTGGACCGGAGCTCTGTCTACTTATCAACCAGCATGTCTCAGGTAATTCAGCATCACGTCTGTCTGTTGTGTGAACCCACGCTGATCCAAATGAGTTCCTTCGGGGTAAAAACAAAATGAGCAAGCATGCAGCTCCACACAACTATTACTACTCTAAGGCATAAATATCATACACACAGTTGACTATTTCTTATCTATAATATTTCTTAACATAAATACAGAAAAAAAAAAAAAAAAATCAAAACACAAAACAAAACTGGGACACTGAATGACAAATAATTTTCAAATGCTGTTGATGACCATTAGAAGAATTGCTTTCATGTGAAAGGGCTGCTCCTGACATGACACTATGTCAAGTGCTAGCACATATTTTCCACGTGATGAGAAGGCATTTTCAACAAGTCCCTAAAACTTCCCAGTTTCAGTGGTCTGAAAACACTTAGCTGACCTCCTCTCAGACGCTTACTGAAACTCACTGACATGTAGGAAGGGGGTGGAGTTAAAAGTTAAATTAGTGAAGTGAAAAGTGTTTTGTCTGCAATCCTATGACTCAGAGTGAAGTGATTATGAAAGACAGCATGGCTTCAGTCGTACTTTTGCAGGACAGATAGTGAATGAAGTCCTAACCATGACATTCCTGCATATAAATCAAACACAGTGGGTCTGCAGAAAACTGAAGCACAATGAAAACATATGAGTGATGACACATTTCTTCCCAAAGGTCATATAATGGTTCATAATGCACAAGTTATAACCAAAACTGAGACTGAAAGTCCAGATATATGTGGCAATTCATTAGTGGCAATACTAAGGCTGTATGACAAGTCCACGTCCAAATCAGCTAGATTAAAAAAGACATTTTTTAAAACAACATTCTGCACATACTTAGTGAATTTGCACATTTAAAGCTGTGAATGAACTCCCAGTGATGCCCTGAGATAAATTTCTATGGCACTCTCAAAATGAACTAATATCAACTACAACTGCTCTACCACCAAGAATGGGTTAGTGTTGGACATAGGTCAGCATATGCTCTAAATGCTCCATAAAAAAAAACAAAAACAAAAAAACAAAGGATGGGAGATAAAACATATCATGTCTGTCTGACTATCCAACCTCTAGTGTCTCGACCAGCGAGTTAAGGTCCAAATGTACTGAGCACCATTTGAAGCCCCTAATTTGACATTTCTATGGTGCACTGCAGGCAGGAGATTTGAAGCATCAGCAGCACTAGCAGCAACTGCATTGCACCACGACAATGGGTGTTACTATATCAAATTTTCATTACCATGACATAAAAGATGTACTGTGGCCTTTTCTTATTTTTGCAAACTGGCCACTAGACTAGTTATACTACAATCGGTTCCTGTTTCGACCATTCAGCTGTACTTTTGTGTGCTACGAAGCAAAACTGCCAGCCTCATTTGCAGGCATTGTTTTGCCACAAGTAGGTTAATGGTCACTCCATCTCTAGAGCCTTGTGAAAAACATGTTTTTGGCCCTTTTTTGAGACTCCACATATTTCACCAAGTTCAGAACAGACATAATCAAAGTGGTTTAACATGCCACCTGACAATTTTAGTGTGCACTGAGCCACTGAAAACGGTGCATTTGAAAAGGTCCACATGCTGGGAAATCCGATTCCAGCACGTTTCCGCCTTTAAGGCTTTTCTCCAAGGTTGTCTGTTTGTGGTGATCATTGTTCCTGCCTTTAAAACTGGCAGCACGTCTCTAATAACAAATCTAAGACTGATCCTCTTTTAAGATCAGGAGTGTATCAGGTGGGAGCACTTCACTGATAACCCCAGAAGGGCATTTGGATATAGCCAAGGCCTCCGTGAAAACAAAATTCATTGTGAACAAAGGTGTAGTTGTCTCATTGTAGTGAGATTTCCCTTTACTCTCATAGAAAATAAAATAAAAAAGGAAACAGCTGGTAACAATAACACCACATGCCATACCACTGGTATGCATAAAACAAAGAAGTTAAACATTTCAGTTATACATTTTATAGCACATGAAAAAAAAACACAAGTCATGAATGGGGATGTTTGCAATCATTAACAGGACATACAGCTTGTAAAATGTAAGGCCATACGAGTAACAAGACGTGCCTGGCTGCAGTGCACATAGCAAGTTTACCCCAAATGATGCTATTAAATCCCGGGTATTAACAACAAAAGTGTTTCAAGCAGAAAGACCACATTGCACTACTTTGGACTACATATCTGGAAATCAAATATCCTGAAAACTAAAGATAAATGTCTCTTTAGTGTGGTACTCGAGTGAAATGTTACTTTCTGCCACTCAGTTATGTGCTGTGTGTCCACCATTTACTTTTGAATGCATTAACAGAGTGCTGGTAAATGTCCAGTTTACTCTTAAGTAAACTGTGGATGATGAATGAGAGTGAGCGTACAAACAGCTGGGCACTTGAGTCACTAACACCAACAAATTCTCTCTTGGACACAGCGGACTTTCCAGCCGGGGCAATACTTGGCAGCTAATAAAGACATTCCTGCCTTGCATTTGCAGGAGTTCATCCACTTGGAGGCGCCACATAGGTGATAGTCATTTATGGTCTCGCATAATCTCAACTACATTGAGCATAAAAAAGTGCCTAGATTCTTGTGATTCTTATAGTTTTCTCTCTTCTGACTGTTATTGTCAATCTTGTGCAAGTTTTGCATATCTTTTATGAAGACACAAAAAAAGAGTGTGGCATGTAACTGGCAAGGAGGTTTCTGAATATCTGTGACCCTGTGGCTTTAACACAGGGATGTCTAACTCAAAATCAAATCAACGAGACAAAATTTGTTTATATATTAATCTTGAATTGAAGGTTAACTCATGATTTTTGACTGTATTCCTAAATGTCCCATGTGTAATATTAATACATAAGAATCTTAGTCAAAGTCCCTAAATAGCAAAACAAATCAACAGCTCTGTAGCCTGAATAGCATTCAGTCATACAAAATAATGAACTCCGATTATGTTTACTTTTCAAGATTAACCAACCTTCTTCATTGGTTTAAGCACGACCCCAAGCTGTGCATGTAGCGTTTAGTCAAGCAAATGCATGTACCTTTAAGTTAAATAATTTCATGATCTTATTTCTACTGGCCCCATTGAAATAACAGCATGTCAAAGCAAAAAAACTAATCTAAGCAAAATGGTGCACTTCTTGACCATCTTTCCACAGCTTCTTAACAACCAAGTCTTCCACACAGGCCCTTGTTACAAATCCAGGAGTGTACGGTAATTAGACCAGCAAAGGCTGCTCTTTCACCCTTTCGTTCCCACTGGGAGCTTGATACTTTTTCTTTGACACAAGTTCATCACTTCTGAGCAAAGTCCTGAGCTGTGGACACACTGAGAATTAAGAAAAAAGTGTGTCAGGCAGGACTTCTGAGATCATCTGTTTATCTTCATAATATAGTGTTTTGTTCACACAAAAAGTTAATTCCAGGGACGCTAAACATACAGGCAGCCTGAAGGAACTGAAAAGACCAAATTCTCTTGCCTAATAAAATTTGGCTGACAGTTGCAGTATAATTCATTCATTATTATCTGCCAGTGTTCTGAAGACACTCCATGGCAACTGCAAATAGATTAAAAAAAATAATAATAATAAAATAAAATAAAATAAAACTACATGTCAGAGTCTCAAGGCCAGAGGATGGTCAGGCAAATTCTGCTCTGAGCAATTTGTGCACACATCCCACAGTCAGGAAACCGGTGGTAATGAGCACATTTGCCAGTAAAGACAAGGCTGAATCATGTGCAAAGTTTTTCTGTTGCATTTGGCTTAGTTACAAACAAGTTTTCTCTAGCTTGGCTCCACTCTTATTCACTCTCCTGCAACCTCATATACAGATTGTAGAGGCTGTATCGAGCTTGGTATGGGCTTTCTCCTTAGCAGCCATGAAACTGGTAATTTCCTCACACATCTTGTTAAATCTGTGTTGCACTTTTCCTCATGGCAAATATAACATACAGGCTTTGCTATATGCTCATTTTAAGAAAAAAAAATCCATCATTCGCCTTCAGCATCAACATTTCTTTAGTAAGCCACTTTTAACTAAAGATGTGCCAGTGAGTATGGCGCAAGGGTAAAGGGGCTGCATTTTGAAAGTGTGCGAGAGGGGGTGAGGGCTGTGCACAACACACAAGAGTAAACTCTGTGTTACTTTGTCCTCAGCTAGGCAGGCCGCAGTGAACTGACAGCTCAGATTTATCTTGAGGCTTGATAAAAATTCATGGTGGGCCAGCCTGCAGGTGTTGAGTTTAACAGGCCCAGCCAGCAAAGCCCCAGGCACCAACCAAACAGCTATCATGCCTTTTCTCAGCTCACACGGCCAACATTTCTGTAAACCTCCAAGAGTTCTCATTCCCTATTCTTCACAACAGTCCCCCCCACCGCCCCAAAGTTTATCCTTGCCTCTTTTTGCTCACTTCCTGCAGCTCTCCATTGTGGTTGGCCTCAGGCTTGCTCCTTATCAGCCCTCCATAGCTGCTCTTTGACTTCAGATGGCAGCGTGTTGAACAGGTCCTCCTCTACCACCAGGCCACTCCTCTTCAGCAGCCGGCACTCGCCGAGCTCCACTGGGAGACACTCCAGACGGTTCCCCCTCAGCTCCAGCTGCGTCAGCCCAGTTAGTTCTCCAAAGCGCGATGGTAACGTCTGAAGGCAGTTGTTCCCCAGATTCAGAGTACGCAGCTTCTTACACTGGAACAGCTCTGGAGGCAACGTCTCAATCTGAAGAGTGAGAGAGAGAATATACATTATGGAGTCATGATTGAGTAGTGGCTAGAAGGGTTAAGTTGTTGACTTTTATTTTATACGCCATATAGTAACAAGGAAGCATGACCTGAAAATGGTTTAAAGGAGCATACCTGTGATACTGAATGTTTGGCTCATTTACAACACTTTACTCACATTTTAATCAAATTTGAAATTTTGTCTGAAACAAAAACCTCTGCTTCTGCGACTACCAAAATCATCAGTGTCCATAAACCACGGCTGTGTGTGATGAAATACTGGTGTGAACAAAGTTTAAGTCTCTGAAATCTCTGAAACTTAATTTTCATATAATAGTGGAATGAATGTAAACCAATGGCTGGATAAAAGGTTGGAAAAATGATATTAAATGTGTAAAAACACAACTACTTGCTTTGGGAAAAGATAAGCTTTAAATATGAATGTATGGTCCTTTAAGCATTATGAAGAAAAGGCAGGTCTTTCCTTTCCAAACCTAGAAAGGTTCAGCTCCAGTTTCTGATTTTTTGTATGCTATGCAATAAAAAATGTAACATAACTCAGACCCTTACAACAAGCTAACAGATTAGGGGGATAATCTTGCATGGTGCCTAAAGTTTATTAGATAATTTTGAATACTGGAAAAAGAGACAGAAAGGATAATAGAAAAGAGTGTACACTTGTACTCTTCAAACAACTTTGTGCTTCCATTTGCCCTGCCTCTAAAAAACTAAAAACTCTAAAGCTGCATCAGGCACTGCTCTTTGAAAACAAAAACAGTTCCATATAGTTCATTGTTGTCAAGAAAGTAAGATCAGGTTTTATTTAACACTACACAATATTCACAAATTGCCCAGCTCATTTGGGCTGATAATGTGCTAATGGTGCAAAGAGGATTTAGGAAAAAAAAAGAAAAAAAAAGAAAAGAAAAAACACCAGAAAATGCCAGAAGGATTGCTGTAAATGGAGCTATTTTCAGCTGCATACAAACCTGCTGGAACCTATTTTCAAAGTGCAACCACACAAACAGCTCCACTACAAAAACAATAACAGAATCTCTTACTGAAAACAAATGATCATGTACACATGCTTGTAAGGTAAACAGCACTTTCAGGAGAATGTTGTTTTTCTTAGTTTACTGTGAGTGGACAAACTGAGAATCAAACTCCAACAGAGATTAGCTCAGATTATGGATGAGCAGGATTGAAACTGGTGGTAGAACTAACAGTGACAGATCATCTTCATCACCACTGGCCAACTCTGCCATCGTGCAATGACAGTGTAACCTCATGGCACTCAAAATCTTGATGACAAATTAACTAAAGGACAATATAAATAAAGAACATCCCTTGGGCTCAAACTTACATAAGTAAGTTTTTTTTTGACTCCTTGCAAAGAAAATCATCAGTGTAATTCTTCTCTCCATACTGGTCACAGCCACCCTGTTGTCATTTCCTGGTTTGAGCTTTCTAAATTTCTGTATCAGCCCTCTTCTTCACCCCCCCACTGCTTCAACTTCATTGAAAGTTTCTCAGACGCCACACATTCTGCAGACGAATGCATCCAAATTTCAGATCAGTCACACAAGTGCCTCTGTTTTTGCAGTGCTGATTGCAGCAACAAAAAGTTAATTCAAAGCAGCCTTGATGCTGTAAGTCTGCAGCTTCACCACATCCAATTGGAGATCAGAGACAAAATAATCCAAGTAATTCAACAAGAGCCTGGTGAGCGTGACATATATCCCTCAATTCCATCGTCATTTTTTCGCCTCGACTTTCAACTTTGTATAAGCAATCTACCATGAACCTGGAAGCAGGACCGACTCGGTTGGTTTACAACTGGAAGTTTGAGCTCTCCATACCCTTTAGTGGTCAGAAATCACTTAGTTGTTGCATTAACTCAATACCAAAATTTTGAGAGCTATAGCAGCAGCGGTATTCTTAACATTGCTAGTACAAACTGATAGCACACTCTGTAACTCAATGTGTTTATTCAAATATAGCCGTCACCTATATGTTTACATACTGAAACATGTAAGTTGCAGTCATGCATACGGGACTTTAGATCAAAGAGAAAACATTATCACAATGTTGTATCTGCATGACATTTCAGAGAGTTCCTCAAATTTGAAATGAGAACTTTGTTGACCTGCTTTGTTTTCTACTTACATGTTGAAACTCTTAAAACACAAAGTTTCAGTTTATTTGTTAATATTTGTGCAAAACTTTTGAATACAGGAGGGCGTGTTTAATGACTTGTATGCTTTAGCTGGGTATTAAGAATCAATTAAGAATGGAGTTTTGGTATCAACTACCGAAACTCTGGTGTAAAGATGTTGCTAGTATGTTGGGGAAAAATGTTCTCAGGAGTCTACAAGAGACTGAAACATTTAATCAGGAGAGTCTGGAGAAGTAGTGTTACGATATAAACTGGGGGAGCAGTACATCATGCTAAAAGAATGATAGAGCAGTTAAGGAAAACGATGGTCTAAACAATAATTTTAATTATGTTCAGAAATTCCTAATGGTTCCTGAAGTATGAAAAAAAACTGTGTTTCATTTCAGAGAGAGGAGCTGTTTATCTACAGGTGTTACAGCACATTACAACACCACTGATTTTAGTCAGCTAAAATTTCCCTAACAGGCAAAGACTCTTGGCTACTGTCAGTGAATGTGGACATTCCAGGATTTTCCAGGGTTTTCTCTGGAAATACCCTAGAGCTTGGACCTGAGCTAATCAATTAGTGAAGAAAGTTGTAGTAGATGTTTGGATAAGCTCTGTCAAATTCCAGGCTAAGTTAAGACTGGGAGAAATGTTCACAATATTTAACTGCATAGCTGAGCCTGAGTGTTATCTTTAAAGCCATAATCCACAAACTGCCAAAGAACATAATTATGATAAGCATGACCTTCTCATTACCCTATCTGGCCTTTGACCCTGTCCAGACACAAAAGAGAGATAGATGGTTGGAGGAGAAACAAAGAGCGAGGGAGACATTGTAATCACACAGAAACTTAAGTTCACTTTCATTACAGTTCAAGATGCACATCTCAGCTCATAAGTGGGAAAAGTAAATAGAATCAGATGTCCTGTCTTACCCTGTTTGCTGTCACAGCAAAGTACTGCAGGTTCTGGAGGAAACCCACATCGGCATGGATACTGGTCAGATTGTTGTGACTCAGGTCTAAGAAGCGCAGTTTGCGGCAGAAGAAAAGCTGGCTGGGGATTTTCTCTATCTTGTTCCTGTTCAGATACAACCTCTCTAGGTTGGTAAGGGTGCCAATCTGAATGGGGATGTAGGCGATCTGGTTGTACCACAGCTTCAGGCACACCAGTCGGTGCAGGTGCTGGAAGCTGATGATCTCTTCTATTGTCTTTAGATTGTTGTCCTTCAGGTCAATCTCCTGCAGGTTGTGCAAACTAAAGATGGAGTGTGGGATGCGCTCAAGGTCACAACGGACTAGCTCCAGTTCTGTTAAGTTTACCATTTTCTTCAGGCTGTTGAGCACCATCAGCTTAGTACCCTCATTATTGATGGAGAGCTTCTGCAGATGGACACCAACATCAGTGACCACCTGGGGCAGCTTGGTCAGGTTGCTCTTCAGACGTAGCACTTTGAGCCTTTTGAGCTCTCGGAGCCCATCAATGACAATGTAACGGTTGTTCTCAGCGCTCAGGTTCCCAGTTAAGTGCAGCTCACTGAGGTTCTTCAGGCTGTAGATCCACAGAGGGATCTCCTTGATGTCAGTGAACTTGATGTGCAGGGACTTGAGGTTTTCCCTAAGGAAAGCCAGAGCTGGAGCCTCAATTTTGGCTGGTGTGTGATAGAGCCACATCTCCCTTAGGCTGGCCAACTGGGCAATAATGGGTGGGATGGTTACATCAGGGATAAGCTCCAGCTTGAGCACTTCCAGCTCTAACAGATCAAATACTGTATCTGGGATGCCACTGAGCATGAACAGATGCAGTTCCAGCTTCTCCTGGGAGTTCTTGGTGATGCGCTGCCTCAGCTTCTCCAGCGTCCATTCGTTGTTCAGGTTCAGCTGCCTCAGCTTGTTCTCGCTCACCTCTGAGAGAAACACAGCAAAGCGCTTGGAGTAGAGAGGGTCATACTGATCAATCATGTGCAACATGAAGGCAAAGTCATTCTTCACGTCAGGAATGTCACTATAGCTGCTTTCCTCACGGATTGATTCAAAGGAGTAACGTTTGAGGGAGCGGCTGAGCATCCAGCAAAGAGTGTACATGCAAATAAGACCATAAACCACCACCAAGCTGATGTAGAAACATGCTAAAATTTTGAAAAGAGTTGCTAAGGGGTGAGCACAGTGGTACATGCTGTACCCTGTTAGCTTCTCAATGTTCACTGTGCACACCACACTGAATTTAATATAGCGTACATAGTAGGCTGTGTAGCAAATAATCAAGATAAACTTGATTACTTTAATGATAGTCTGACGTATGTAAAGACGGTAGACTATGTCACCTTCCTCTACATGGATCCTGAACTTTTTAACCTTTTCAAAAAGAGCTTTAGCTTGCTCTCCTTCCTTTTTGTCCAGAACTCCAGTTTCAGAGCGATCTACAATTCCTTGTTCAATTCTGGACTTAGTTCGTTGGAGCATGGGCACGCTGGCTTCAACATCCTCACTCACACATGAGGCTTTCTTGTCCATCGAACCATTCATTTTACCCAGGGGCTTAGGGTCACTCTCCTCCACCACGGTCTCAGACAAAGCCCTTGTTGTCCAGGGGGAATCAAAGCATTTCAGAAGGATGGAAACAAAGTGCTCTAGTTTGGAGCTTGTCCGGGGGAACTTGAACCAAAAGTTACTGCAGGCCAGGAATATAAGGGTGTGGAGTAGCACCAGATAGGGAAAGTATTTAGCAAACCAGTGTAGTTTGTTCTCATAGCAAACGGCATCAACATAGTTATACTGGTGGCGGTCAAGGTCATACTGAATGCCTTTGGGTTCTGGCGCATACGGGATGGTCACATTGGGGATGGGGATGGTCTCACAGGTCCTGTTGACCACCCACTTGCAAGGCAGGCAGATCATCTTGTCCTGCGTGACCTGCAGCGTACCACCGAACACAGCAATCATCAACATGACGATTGAGATGTAATCGGTGAAAACGTCCCACCATGGCTTCAAGATGCGGTATGCTGGCTGGGTGTCAGCAAAGTACCGGAGCTCTGTGATGGGAATCATGATGGTTTATCTGGAAAGACAGAGAAACACAGAAATACAAGCAATTAGTGTTGTTTCAAATATATAACAGCTTTTGTCACCACATATAGCAACCATGTTGAACAAAAGAAATGGATCACCAAAAGGAACAATCGAAGAAACCGTAAATCATTATTCAGAGTGGCACCCTTTTGAGTCAAGTTTTCCCTGAAACACCTATTATTTATTTTAGACACACCCTGACTCTTAGGGACAGACTCCTTCATTCACAACTTCCAGCAGATAAAAAAGCCATTTAGCTGACCAAACTTGTTGCAGGTGAGCTCTAAGTTTTGTTTGAGGGGAGGCCCACAGTCTCAGACTTTGAAAATCCCTGCATTATAACATCACATGTCAAATTATGTACTGTGGTGCTGAAAAGTGCATTGTTGTAATTCATTTTAAAATAATTACTAACTATAAATTCATATTATATCATTTTCTGCCTTACATAACCAAGGTGCGGGACAATCTCGATCTTAGTAAATTCACATCTCATGTTGAGAAATTAAAGCAAACCTGGTTTAACCTTGTTGAGTGATACATGCCGTTTCTGACACTGTGACAACATAACTATTTAATCCTACCGTGTTACACCCTAGCCTCCAGCATATCAGTAATGCCAGAAAAACAATGTACAGAATCACTGTTAGTGATCAAATATAGGCGGGACACACAAAGAATCCTACGCAGATCTTTCTATGCTTCGACAATGTCCCAAATAAATTTACCTATGAGACCGTTAGATGCTGAACTTCAGCCACAATTAAGAGATTATGTTGATGATGCCTTTTATAAATGCATCCCAGTCAGCTATTATGAGGCCAAGTGTGTTGGTTGCCAGACTGGCAGCACAGGCAGGGGGCAATCATTATATTTGCCTGCTATAGAGTCTGCTATGCGTCAGTGACATCCCAGACATCCTGTATGTGCCGAGCGAACACTATGGTTCACAGAATGCAGAGCAAGCTGGATACAAAAGGACCACAGGGCCCGACACAGCATGCACGTGCTCATATGTCTCTGCCTCTTTCATGTACTGTGATCTCTCTCTCGGCACGCAGGCTCACACTGAAGTTAAAACTTGAACTTTGACATGAAAACTCCTTCAGCAAAACTAAGGAGTAAACAGGCAAGACCAGACTGTCATCCTCTTACGAAATGAACCTAGACTTAAGATTCATGCACTCGTCAAGGAATCTAATACTGCTGTTGTGTGAAAATCTGACTTAAATTTAAGCATCACAGGATCATCAATGGGTTGAGAAAATTCTATGACTACTTGGGTTTATAAAATCTGTACAAGCCCCACTGGATGAACTCAAAAAGTCACTGTGGTAACCCTGAGACAAAGCTGTCTTTCTTAGTTCCTGATAAGCTGACATTTGGGAAATACGTGGTTTGCTCCCAACAGCAAAGATATTGCACAAGTATTCATCTGTCAAACCACAACTAGGTTACAAAGGAAATGTGATGCACAAAGTGGAAACAGCAATCTAAGCAGTTATTATACATGGTTTTACATAGCCTAGTACAATTTGTCATGAGGATGACAGAGAGGAATGCTGTGGACTCAACGAACCCCTTCTTGCAGACTAATCAGGGAGAAAATCCAAACATCATTATCTAACCAAAGATTTCCGTTTCCTATTTAAACTCAAGGCTGGGAGGAGTGGATTTAAAAACCTCTCCCAACTTGTTTCTCCCTGTCCAGTCCTCATACCCCTCACTTACTGGCAAGAAAAAGATGAAACAGTATAGCTGCTCACAAAAAAATAAAAAAAACCCCTTGTTATCCAGTTCAGACCAGAATGGCAGGACAGCAGCTATGAGCCCGCTTTTTTAGGTCATTGTTTTATACCAACTCTTGCTTTACAGACTCAGACAACACACAGTGTAACCAGTGTCTCAAAAAATAATAATTTTTCATTTCAAAGTCTGTGCAGAAATCCAGTTGGTCCGACATTATTTTTGGCAAGCAAGCCTCAAGAGGAGTTGAGAAATTACTGTATAGTGTGACTGAAACAGCTGTCACAGCACCTCTGACTGTGACAGTGCATATGACACACAGAGCGAAAGCTGGTAATATTTGACACCGAGGGAATTTCCATTAGGTCACTACATGGCAACAGATTAATTACTCATCCCAAATTACCTAAAAACATTTCTGTCTGGGTTGAGCTTGTGAATCAGCATGGAGGCTATTACTGCACAACAAACCAGAAATCCCACTAATCTATCTCCTGAGGTAGGATCTGTTTCCTGTTGCCAAGTGGAGATGGCAGAGAAGCTTCTGACGCAGTTCTTCAAAAACAGCTGGGCTATATTTTTTAGTAGGAATGATCACTTTTGCATCATCGTTTTCATTTTCACTGAAAAAGCCTTTGAAATGATGACACTGTGGATTTTTGCTGGGGTCTTCACCAAACAAACATGTTTTCTTATATCTGGAAAATACAATTTGTAGGCCAGCGGATCTCTGTAGACACTTTGTATAATGTTTTGTCAAACATTTTACATTTATCCAAAAACTGCAGCTCCTGCGATCTGAATATTGCACTTGGCCATATTGCAATTCTGATAATATTTGGATTAAAGTTCAGCCCTAGTTTAATGGCTACATTACAGACTAGATGCAATTTTCTGAACTTATTGGCTGTTCTATTATTCTCCCTCACCTGCCTGGTGATTGTATTCACATTACTAATAACTAAATCAAAAATGTCTTATGTTTAAGTACTTGACAGTATAAATACACAGCTCCAAGTGTCCAGTCTCAAGTCAAATGCATCCATTGCTTTAAAAGCTTCACTCAGCCCATACTGAAATGCCAGAGCACAGGCCCGGTTAAATCACAGTGTACTAGACGTACCTTTTTTGCAACTAGAGCTGCATCACAACCTTTTACACAGCATCAAAGACTTCTTTCACAGGAACCTGACACAGGAATGGAGAAAACAGACTGCAAGCCACCTGTCTTGTCTAAGCATCACACTGCCGGTCTACCAGCACCTTCCTGACAGAATTTCAATCAAGGATGTCTCCCATTGTGAAAGGAAGTAATCCGATAACTCTCACTGCACAACACTGAGGCCACATTTGGCAGAGGGTCTGCTAAAACTAATTTTAATGACTGGATTCTATAGCAATGTTTGCTCTTGGCTCCCTGCTTGTGGCCAAACCCCGGCAGAGTTCACCTAGCTTCTTTCCCTAAACAGAGCGGCTTTTGTTAAGGCACTCTTTGTCCAAGCAGCCCTGACGCATGGGTTAGATAGGTGGAGGTAAAACGGGCCTTTACAGCTACAGCCAGCCTGTTTTTTCCAGAGCCAAGGACTAACTCATTTCCCTCAAGGACACAAGCTCCTCTCATCTAAAGCTCATGACAGTCAAATAGAAAAAAAGAGAAAAAAATCCTTTCCTGTCAACATGTCTCAGCATATGTCTATGCCAAGGAAGCCTTTTTGGACTGTGTTTGAAAAAGAGCTGTCTGTCTGTCTCTCTCTCTCTGTATCATTTCAGGTCCATCCACACCCAGTATGATTGTTGCGTGTTGCTGAGTAGCTACTGTTGTTCTTTGTTAAAACTCTCCTGTTTTATGATGAGTGAGGGGGGCCTACAATTGTTTTTCTGTGTCTCCTTAGTGTAGTTGCGACTTTATTTCTAGTTAATGTGGGTTGTTTTCTTTATTACTTTGGCCTTGGAGACCTTGATCCCTTATTGCAATATTAGCTGGTTTCGTCTTTTGTTGAGTAAGAGTATTTTAGCCACCCTTAAATATTGTTTTATCTGTCACATTTCCTGTGTAGTCCCTTGACACAGAACAAGGGCTGTAACAGCCTAGGATACACTGGAAAAGTGCAGAAAGTTTTTCCTCTTCAGATGAAAGCACTTGAGTTTCATTAGAATGAGAAAACACGACAATCTCAAGTCTTTGACTGCCTAATACAACGCATAAACTTCCATTAGAGCTATATTTTCTGCTTCGGTCAACTATTTGCCATCATTAGCCCTCCAGCAATGTTATAGACCGCCATCCGAATGAGAGCATTCAGCTGAACATCCCAGTGACCTCTTTGGTTTCCATCCCAGGCCTTACAGGCATGAACACAGTGGCAGGCCAAAGAAGACTGCACAACAAGAACAAAACCCGTCCATGTGTGCAACGCTGAAGGCATTTCCATGTGCATATTTTGGGGCTACGGATATCAAAAGCTGTAGGTACAAATAGTTTAGGATCATATTGTGGACAATCACACACAAACCTCCACACACACACACACACACACACACACACACACACACACACACACACACACACACACACAAAATAAATCTAGCTTGTTGTCTGCCTCATTTGAACACCACAGAGCAGCGTTGAGGAGCCAGCTGACTGGACTGGCCCTGGCAGGCTCCACACAGGGGGGAGATGGTGAGGAGAGCCGCTGCAGCTTCAATGTGAACCAGGTCTAACTGGTTCTAGTCCCAAAGGCCGTTTTTCTTTTTTTTCTGACACACACACAACACAACTACACCCACGGAGAGAACGCAGTCTATCAAAACACATTTTTAAACACAATACAGCACACGGTGAGAGAGAGAGAGAGCTGCAAGGCCAACACTGTATTGTACTGTCAGAAAACAGCACCTCTGAGAAACACACACACATATCACAGCAAAACGGCAACTCCCTGTGCCAATATCATAGTGGCAACAATGGATATAAAACAAAGGTAAGGTGTCTTCACTGTAAACTCATTACTGACACAATAACCTAGTTGCAGGGTCGAGATTTCTATTATGGGCAACAATGACTGTGAATGCATATTAAACCACTGAATCACAGCAGCTCGCAGCTTTTTATCGACAGTGTAATGTTCAGTACCGTGTAAGAGCAGCCCTGTGCTGGCCTTCCGGTTGATTTGCTCTGACATTTCAGCGGCTGGGATGAAAGTTTGAAGGCTAACAAAACAAAAAATACGACTATCTATCCAAACAGGTATCACCTCGCTGTAACGGACGG
>OMLB01043447.1:2334-32939 GCA_900302555.1 Myripristis jacobus | reverse complement strand
GCGGTTGCTGGCGAGTTTTTCATATGTAAATTTTCGACGGTTTGAGCTCCACAAAGCAAAACCCATCCAGCCCCATTGTGTTAGAATGACAAGAAACCTCGCCAAATCACCCAGAAACTACTGGGTAAGAAGGACAATATCTTTTTTTTTTTTGTACTTTGGGGGGAACAGTTCCTTTAACTTCTCAGTAACTGTTTGCTTGACTGCCAGAAGTAATATTCCCATCTGGGACATGATCACAGATTCAGGTGGGATTCTCTTATCCTGTCACAGTGCTCCACTGGACCCACACAATCAGCACAAAATACATAACTGGACCTTGTTGAGTGAGACTTATCCCGTCAGAATAGGGTCACAAACCACGTGATATTTTTTATTTTTATTTATTTTTTTAGCTGTATTGGGCTTCCCCTGGCAAGCTGCTCCACAACAACAGATGAAAATATTCAGTGTGACAGATCCTGGGTCAGATTGACCGTGTGGTGAACAAAGACAGATTCATGGGTTAGTTAGGTAACTAAAGTATGTGTGTGTGTGTGTGTGTGTGTGTGTGCGTGCGTGTGTGTGTTTGTGTAAAAGAGGAGGAAACAATGTGAAGTTGTGGTATTCATTTGCAGGCATTTGTTCATTCCCATCTAAACCTGCAGCTAGAGATGTCCAATTTAAGACATTAATGCCATTTTATTAGTGCTTTCTTAGTCGAAGTCTGACAGGCCACATGTTGACTTCGCAGGGACTGACAGGCTCGCCGGCAGCGGAGCGACTCCCCTCTCTGATGGTAACTCCCCTCAGTCTGTGACTGGTCCGACCGTCCCACGCACCGGCCAGTCCAGGAGCGGCGTGGAGGGCGCAGCCTCTGACACAAGCCAATCAGACGACAGTACTGCAGGGGGGCAGGTGGCTTCAGGAGCGAGAAAGGACTCCCTGACCCTTCGCAGCAAAAATAAGAGGGAACTGGTAAGATCAGTGACATTTCCTGTTTGATGTGTTGCTGATTGAGGAATGAGGGAATGCATATATTGACAGTGAAGATTTTCCCGTCATTTAATTGGCTCCAGCTGGAGTCCTTTTTTGTATTGCATAATCACTGCTTATGAGGATATACGAGTCATTATTATTCATCTGAAAATGTTTTATTTTAAGTTCTCTTTGGTTCTAGTTTTCAATTTTAGTTTGGTAGTTATGCTAATGGGTTAAATGTAATCAGCTGATACAGTTTTTCCTATTTGATTTATGTCAACTTCTCATTTGATGTAATATTAGTTTAGGGTCAGGACCTTGGATATAGATCTTTTTCCAAATTGGGCAGGGGTCAAGGCAGGACACCAAAGTTTGCCGTATGAAAATTAAAAGGGGCACGTACCAAAATCGCCTTTTGCATGACTATGCTATTACAGTGTTACAAATTGAAAATAGGTTTGCATGTTTTGCAACAGGGGTTGAGTAATACAAACAATCAATCAACTATAGAAATAGTTTTTAATTTTTTTAATTGTTTTTTTTTTTTGTTTTGAGTAAAATTTGCCAAAAAAAAAAAAAACTCAACTCAATATACTTTTATGCTGCACATGGACAGAAGGAAGAAGCATGTTTCCCATTTCCCTTTTTTTTTTTTTTACTTTACATACTTCTAAAATTAGTCAAGACAGGTTTAGTCAGGTTTAATCTGTATCTAAACTCATTTTGTTTTTGTCTCAACAATGTTTTTTAAAAATACTTTATCTTAGTATCATCTTAGATAACTTAAAATAAGCTTGGAGTAGATATGATTAAAAGTCAGGCGTAAGGAATGTTGTGGGTGTCATTAAAGATTCGATTTCTTCATGCCAGTGGTGAGATTGCGCCACTAGTATTCTCATCCAACGTGACATCATCAAAATGCTGTTTTTCTAGCTGTGTCAGTGTGTGTGAGAGACAGAGACCGAGAGCATACTTTCATATTAAACTGCACTCGGGATCAGGCTGTCATTCAGATTTTGAGGACGGAGGGGCGGCGTGACATGAACTGCTGTCTGTCTGCACAGCTTCCCTTCGTTATGTTAGGACTACACTGACACATTCAAGGAGGGAGCGAGTGAAAAGAGCAACATGGGCAATGAGGACAGTGAGAGAAAGGAGGGATTATTAACACCTAAAGGAGAGCATGAGGGGAAGCAGGGGGAAGGAGTAACGTTTATGTGGACCCTGCAGGAGCTGTCGCGAAGCATGGAGGCCATCGAGGAGCACAAGATGCAGGAGGACATGAGTGAGACCAGCATGACCACCGAGAAGGAAAGTATGTTTGGGTTTTCTATGCTACACTATAAGTCTTATTATTATCACCTCTCTTTGGATGTCTGTAAATGATAATCAGTTTAGAAATAAGTGGCTGCTGTTTTGATCAGATATTTATTGTCTTCCGGTTCAACTGCTAATCATCCCTGTCAATTGTCTAGCTGAGACGTCGGTGATTTCTGACACCAGTGACTCCTACAGAGAGGACAGCAACAGGTAACAGAGCACATTGTCATATCATATCATTTATTCTCACTAAAATCCTTTTTGTTTTTTGGTTTTTTTTTGCCTATATGCTCATGCTGAGTCATGATGTCAATGTAATTGTTCTCTGTCTCTTTGCAGCTTGTCACCAACTGACAAGGAAATTGAGGTTTGTGTATCATTACAGTTTTGGAGTTGTGCCTAACTTGGATGTGTATGTGTGTACTTACCATTAGAAGATGAGGTTTCAAAAGCAACCGATGTAGTTTGCAACCACTAGTGGCGCTATAATGCAAACTAGAAGTGGGCACCTTGTTTTGTTTATATGACATGCTCTTCTAGCACACCATGCACACAGGAGTGATGTATCCCATCAGAAAGCCTTCTTTACACGGACAGTGTGCTTTGGAGAGAAATTTTGAATCGAAATAAAACCAGCTCAGTGTACAAGGAAAGCAACAATGGATACCTTTAAATCCTTCTTGTAGTATAAACAGGAAAATCTTTCAAACTAAGTCACAGCACTGAGGAAGCCATGTTTCTGTTATCATCTAGATCTGTGTGGCTCGGCCCGCAGTGTCTGTTTATAATCCTCTTCTGTTGGTATGCCGTGTGAATGAGTGGGTCAGGCTTTGCTGTTATCTCTCAGGGGCTTCTATAAGCATCTAGAACCTGTTCACACATCAGAAATGCACACACACCCATTCTCTATCTTTCTACTTTGGCACTGTGTGTGTGAAGCAATGGCACACACAGTAAAAGTGCGTGAATCACTCTCTTAACTGTAAATGATTATACTCTGAACTATAGAAGTTTTAGAGATGTCAAGGGGAAGTCAGAGTTTCATAACGTTTCTGATGTCAATTCTCAGATAATGGGATAACACTGCCTTCAATGCTGGAGGTTAGCTTTTACAAACAAGGAAATGTTAGAAATCTGACGTTCATTTGCACAGTTTGTAGAATATCTCGCCGCATCTGGCTTCAGGGATGGAGAAATTAACGGTGCCGAGTCAAACCGTGTCTGTTGCTGTGTTGTCAGACGGAGTTCCAGCGTCTGTCGCTGGGCTTCAAGTGTGACATGTTCACCCTGGAGAAGAGGCTGCGGCTGGAGGAGCGGTCCCGGGACCTGGCCGAGGAGAACGTCCGCAGGGAGGTGTCCAGCTGCCAGGGCCTGCTGCAGGTCTGTGTGTGACAAGTGCTTCAGTTTTTTTTTGTATTTGTCCCTTTTTAAGACGACTAAAATTTGAATGGGCTGACTTCACATATAAGATGCTCCAAATGGTGGCAACAAGCAACTGAAAAAACAAATGGTGGCAACAAGCAACTGAAAAAACATGGAAGAGAGAGGTAAAAGGTCTATTTAGGAGACAGTTGATTGATCACTCAAGGGCATTGTTTCAGCATTAACCAATACTCAGTGATGATAGGATTTTTAAAAAAAAACATGAACTTACCTAAAAATGTATTTAAAAGCCAAATCCCAATTACATGCGGAGTTCCTTTTACTGACCGGATATATGTACACATTTTTATAAGTAAAGACCAGTGTCAATTAAAGACCTGGTCCAATTGTTTTTGCGATTGCCACAGACGCAGTTTTGGATTTGCGGATTTGCAGTCAATCAATATGTTATTAGGTAGCCTCATTTTTAAACAAGTAATATTCATACTTACTGGTTTAAATTAACAATTTGATAGTGTTTCCTGTCTTGTACAAATGGGATTAAAGGCAGGTGTCTTATAGACACCTGTCCCAAATATAGACCGGTTGTATTCAGTGACTAAAGCAAATAAAAGCCTCTGCTATTAATTGAAGTTTCAAGGTATTTACTGTGTGATTCAGGCTTGGAGCAGCCAGAACAGAAGGAGCTATTATTCTATTGGAAACTGTTTTAGCAGACATATAGCTCTCCCTCACATTCACAATGCCTAATGTTTGCATTCATTGTACGACTGAGACAGCAGTGAAAATCCTTTCCAAATTGGCGCATATTTCAGCACAATGGACAGAGTGCAGGGGTCTAATTATCGTTAGTCGTTTGTTTAAATTACAGAAAATAAAGAAATGCATTGAATTACACGCCAATTTCTAGTATGTAACCAAAACACAGCTAAACAAAAGGCAAATTTGGCACAAAACAGGCTAATTTATTGTACTGTTAAAGAATTAAGGCCCAACCACGCAGGCCGATTTCAGTCTTTAGCAACATATTTGAATAAATTACTGAGGGGAAAAAAAACACCTACTATTACGGACATTGTCTGTAGGCTATAGGGCAAGACAGTCAAAAATCAGGTGAACAGGTTCACCCGCTGACATGCATATTCACTGACTGGCAGTCGGGACCTATCAGAGGTCTGTTTTCTTCTCATAGACTGAATGAGTGCAGCTGCCATACCTTGCCATACCTAATTTATGCTTATGTCCACAACTAACACCAGAATTTCATTTGGACAAATATGGCAAATATGTAGCATCTCACTCAAGGAGAGATGTTCCTTGTTCCTCTATACTGTAGCTTTATTTGTGATTTTAGGGTGATGAGACTTCAAACTTTCTTCACACCCGTATTCCATCACCGTAATAAAGTCCTCCACATTTGTTTTCCTAAAAGCCGCAGCACTGTTGTGCTTTGATGACTTGAAATTAAGTGGAGTGAGACGGTCCCTCTACCAGGGAAAACAGTCCCAGGAAAACATTTGCTTTACACAGCCAATTACCAGTACCCTGGCTTCTGAATGTCTACAACTTTGTTCACCGCAGAAGCAACATTATATGGTGGGTGTTTCAAGCAAAAATTCATATTTGAAAATAAAAGGACATTGATTATTTGTCATAAAACTTTGAGCACATCCACATCATTTACAAAATAGTTTGTTGTAAATTCTGGGCAAATTGTGGTGAATGGTTTCAACATTCAAAATCACTGGTATGGTCCTTTTTAATCAGCGATCAATGTCATTCCCTAAATTCCCCCAATTTGCCAGCAGTGTCTCACAGCTAGAACAGTTTTTCCTCTCTGAAAAAGTTAAAGGAAGGGAATTAATGTGATGCAAAGGCCATGTTTATAGTATAAAGCTGTGCAGGTGGGATTATCTTTATCATGATTCATCTTTCCTACCTCTCAATCTTTACTGTCAAAATTCTAGTAAGGTCAGTACAAAGTACAAGGACAGCATGTTGTTGCTGCTTTCTGCTGCTCTCTTCCATGTTTGGGCTTTCTTGTGTTGAGGCTCGATGTACCAGCTCACATGCTTGAGCAGGTTTCAGCCATGCATTGCCGTTCTCACCCAGACTGCTGTGTAGTCCATTCTTAAAGACTGTGCTGACCCAGACAACTTCAACTTGATCAGACTGTATTCGGCAGTTTGCTGTGAGCTCATCATTGGGTGATGAGTAAGTCAATGAGATGGGACGTGCATGTACCTTGCAGGATGAACACCAAGCGTGATATGTGCTGTCCTGTTGCCTTCCATGTAAATACAAGAAAAATATGCATAAAATCCATACGACTGAATGCTTAAAAGAACCGTTCACCCCAAGTACAGAAGATATTTTGAGACATACCACTGGTGCAGCCACTATCTATCCACATAGTTTGTGTGATTTGGAGAAGTTTCTGCTCTGATAAATAGATAAATACAGCTTGCTGGTGTTCTTGGGTAGGAAATGGTCCACAGTGAAACTCTTCACCGTCAAGGGCCATGGATTATCAGTGTCATTGTTTTTGGAAAGCAGTGTTGTTGACTTTTGCCTTATGTGTCACATGTCTTTTTACTTTTTGAGCTCCAAAAACAAACATCCATCAGACTGGAAACCTCGCCAAATCACAAAGAAATGCATATTTTGAGTTAACTGTTCTTTAAGTACAAGAAAATATTTCTGTAAGTGTAAGTAAATAGGGATGCAGTTGGAATTTAGGTATTTTAGAATCAGTAAAAAATGGTCATTTAATTTCCTTCGCCCTTCCTCCAGGCGCTGATCCCTCTGTGTGAAGATGACAACCAGTCCATGGAGATCATCCAGAGGCTCCAGAAGAACCTGGATATCCTCATCCAGTCCATGACCAGGGTGTCCAGCCGTTCCGAAATGCTGGGAGCCATTCACCAGGTGTGTGTGGGTGGGCGTGTGTGTGTGTGTTTGTGTGGTGTCATGATTTAAACACAGCGAGAGAGCCCTGCAGCAGTAACTGCATGACTAGTCAAGCTGAGAAAAAATGCTTCAGAGTTGATCTTCTGTTAAAATATGCAAATAAATAAAAAAAACAAAACATTTCCTATCCTATTACATACACAAAAAATGATTTATCAAACATACAAATAAGACATACAGCTCGTGTGCCCAGCATTGTCCAGTGGGTATCACAAAAACTTTTCTTTCTTCCTATGTGGTATGTAATGACAGTGCAGTTGTTGTTTTTCATCATTTTAGATGTGAAAAATAACAGAAAATGTATTCCCTCCCACATCAAGTCAGCTTTAGTCGTGCAGCACTTAATCACTGTTGAAGTCTCAAAGGACTTCTTAACGCCCACAGCATGAGAACAATAAACGAACAAGACAGCACCCTCAATCTTAGACTGTCAGCTGAGGACTCCTATTTGTCTTTGCATTACTTCAATCCAGGATTTTCACTATATTGCCAATCCAAACACAGCAAATGTTGAACATAAATACATAACACGAGCAGGTATCGCCCATTCACCATCCATTTGCACCAGATGAGAGACCATGCTGCTCTTGTGCCACCAACAAATCAAATTATACTTTCTTGTGAATCTAATTGAGCCAATGGACATTTCTGCATGTTAATTCCAGGAGAGTCGTATCGGCAAGGCGGTGGAGGTGATGATCCAGCACGTGGAGAACCTGAGGAGGATGTACACCAAGGAGCACGCGGAGCTGCTGGAGCTGCGAGAGGCCCTCATGCAGAATGAGCGGTCCTTCGGCTCGCAAACCGAAAGAGGTTAGAGGTGCTATTGGTGGTTGGTGCCTGATATCGATATTTTTGGGCTGCAGATGCAATACTTTGTGCTGATTTTCATCATCTGTAAAACTGGCCACTCATTGAAAAAATGTAACAAGAATTCAGCATTTTGTTTTTGTTTTTTGTTTTTTTGCCATGTTTTATTGTTGTAATTGGTGAAAATCCCCTGAAGCAGAATTTAAACATTAACACTGTCTTTTTTGAAAGCCATACTAATGGAACTCCTCACACCTGCTGAAGACCAGATACCCGACTCAGTCTATTCAGTGTTAGGGAAGCTCTTGGATACGTTAAATCTTTAAATGAAGAATTTACAAAAACAATGAATAAACACAGTGTGCAAAGAAATTAAAATTTCACTGCAGGCTTGGCAGAATGTTTTCTTGTGGCTTTGGTCAGGGAGGAACCTCCACATTATCAGTATGACTGGGCGATATCTGATATTTAATAAAAGGTCAGTTGCTGTTTGTCAGTCCAACATACGCGAACATTGATATGCAACTGTTGCAATTTGTTCCTCTTTCCAGATGACTTCAGAGGCAAGAAGCCATCATCATCACAGTACTACAAGGTCTGGCCTTAGCTCAACATCCTGTTCAGTTACACTGGATTAATGGAGATTTACAGTGTTCATTTTCATTTGAGATCATGAACAAAAGCGATTAACTCTGTGAATTTTTTTTCTTCTGCTTCCTCCTTCCAGACTTCAGCCCGGCGGGTTAGTATCGCAGCGATCCCCCGCTCCAGTGGAAGCAACACACTCTTTGACATGGTGAGGGTGATTCTGACATAGCTTTTGCTCACTGAGCACGTAACCCTGCAGTCACAAAAGAACCTCATTAAGGTTTTCCTTTTCTTTCCTTTTTTCACTTAAACTAACCTAAAACCCTCTCAATCCATCGACTAAGTCTCTGGCTATCTTCATACCGACTAACTCCGACCAAAATCGTCTCTTGCTTCACTAACAAGCGCCTCAAATCTTGCTTGGCAATGAGGCATTGCTCGCTGATGCAGTCCGAAAGGGCAATCGACAAACAAACCCCAAAAGCATATCTGTTGCAGTATATCGATTGCTTACTCTTTCGGGGACATGCCGATGAAAAGTGAAAATGTAAAGAAAAAGTCAAGCCTTTGTTGTACAGTTGTGATGCTACCTTCGGTGTTGCTTTAGCACTTCCTTGTGTACTGTGCCAGCTGGCTGTGGCTACTTGTTGGGAACTATTTCCTGACGAAGAACACCAGCAGACTGCATCTATTCGTCCCAAAGGAGGCATACAAACTCACAGGCATTCAGCGACATACAGTTGTTCTTCAGCAGGAAATAGTTTGAGATAGTTAGAACTGAAACTTCACCAAGTCGCACAGAAACTATGTGAATGGATAGACTGCACTGGGGGGGTAAGTGGGAAATATCTCTTTTCTTAAATGTATATTTTGGGTGAACTGCTCCTTTAAGCTTTATTGTATGTTTGAATTTCTCAATCCAGTCCAAAACACAAGACACCTCAGATGCCGAGACAGAGAGACTGACCAGGAGATCTCCCTGGTAGGTATTTGTGTGTGTTTGTGTGTCTTGATAAATCAGATTGTACCCAGTTTGTGAAGGAGAGCATGTGGTTGAAATACAAGCAAGAATATTTATACTACCTCATTTGTATTATACACACACCGGTGCTATTACTGAAGTGACTGAAGCCACTGGCTGTGGCTGTTTTTCTCAAGCCGCTGAGGCTTGCTGTACCATGACATGAGGGTTGTTGCTATGTGATGCCGTGGTTTCCAGGAGTATGGCAGGAAAGAGCACGGCGCGCCCTCCACTAAAACGCTTTGTTAGCTCTGCGGCCTGGGTGGACGCTGAAGAGACCTCTCTTGTGATGAAGGGGTAAGAGATGCCTAGGAAAAGGGTACCACACTGGCTGTGTCGCTAAAGTCCTGCAGTGCACAAGTCCTTTGCAGTGGGCACGGGTGCATAAAGTTGGCCTTTTGTGAGTGACATCACCACTTGTGCTAAAGTGCAATGTGCATCTCATGTTTAAAGAGGAATACCAGTGTCACTTAGTTTTAAGCCATTCTGTGTATATCAGGTGTACATTTTCCCCAATAAATTTTCAAAGCATTCTGCCAATTACATTTTTCTCTGTCAGACCTACCCTGAAATGAACTGTTGTTATGGTTTAAAAAATACCCCAAATAAGGTAACATGGTTTTGGGAGATCATTTCTTTATCATATTTGTAACACTGTAATTGTTACATGCACTGATAAGAAAAGATAATAACCATATAACCAAAACTATAACAAAATCAAATTAATGTGTAATGTGATGGCTTATCTACCTTGGGAAATTCCCAAGTTGTTTTCTTTATGCTGCACAGGAATGAGTGGCAGTAAATAGTTTCTTCTTAATGGGGGTGAGAAACAAGTCCTCATATCCCATGACTCCAGCAGGAGGGATAGGGACAGCTTAAGCTGTTGGCACAAGCTTCAAACACTGGTGTTTTCTTTTAAGAGCAGGAAAAAGCAGTGAGTATAATGTCAAACCACAAGGCAGCCATCTTTTATGCACCTGGTCCATCGTGGCATGGTCAAGTGTTTTTCAGAAGCCTGCATCCTCTTGTGACTTCTTCCGCATTTACTGGATTTGTTTTGTTTCATTGTCAACTGTGGAGTCAAAGGCGGTGTGGACTTTTGTTAGGGACCATATACAAGCTGCTTTCAAATGTTTGGACTCGTACGTTGCACTGATGTGACTTGCTATGCTAAAATGGAAGCTTAGATATGCAAAATCAAGCGCTCCTAGGGCTCTCCAAATATCTGAAAGGCTATGAAATTGCTCTGCTGGTTAAGTTAATTTCATCAGTGAGCATGTAAACGTGCATCTGCCGGCCCTGCATTAAAACTCTTCTACAGGAGAAGACAGAACTGCTTGTATCTGTGTAGTATTTCAATGAATCAGTGAATGTTGGAAGTTTGTATTCGCATCTGTGCTTTTGCGTGATTGCATATGCATGAATGTACATTTTTGACTTGCATGCACAAACGTAAATGTGAGCACAGGCCTTGTGCATGTGTATATTTGTACGTGTGATTGAACTGTGCGTGTTTGTGAATGCCCGGCTCACACATGCCACCAGGACAGCCTGCGACACCGAATCCCAGTCAGAGGAGGAGCGGAAGGAGGAGCCGGAGGGACAGAGGAGGAAGTCCAGTCTCACTGAGCTGGGCAACATGCTCACCTCTCTCATTCTGCCCCAAAAGACGTTAGTCCAACCAAGTACCCACCATAAGTCTACTGCAGTACCACTCTCTGCCAGTGAAGCTAAGAGGCTAGCCGCATAGTGAAAGAGTTCATCAATTAGCCATATGGAGGTTCATGTATGTTGCTGGTTGTGATAATTTAAGCAGTAATCCATGTGATCCTTTACATTTTGACATGTTTAATGGTCATGGTCATCACTGTGGTGTTTTGGCACTGCACTTCCTAGAGATCACATCTTAGTCAAACAGTGTGGGTGGTACTATGCCATCTTTTTTGTTTGGATGTGCTGTTGATGAAGTTTTAGTTTCTATTGAAGATGCTTTTTTATGTCCATTAAGACCTGGTGGCTGTTTATTCAGTTTCTATGCAAAACCTGCTGTTGCTGTTGCCACAGATTTAAAATGCATAACTGTGCAAAAGACCTTCCACACACAAAGTGCTAAGAACCACAAATGAAACACTGCTGTGTTAAATTAAATCAGTGACAAAAATGGCAGTATGTTGAACCTCCTAAATGATGAAAAACTTTCATTAGGCGGGTCTGTGCTGGACTAGCTTCTTCTATGCTCCTGGGGCTCAGCTGCTTTCGCTCATTATAATGAAATATGAAGACTGGCTGTTAACCCTGGCTTGAGATCAGTTTATGTCACGTGATGAAACACTGGAGAAGCATGGAAACTTTGTGGTTGATGTTTCATACACAGATCTCAAGTTAGGATGTACAGTTTGCAAAGCATCAGATTGGTAACTAATCTATTTTAAGGTTATCATTACTAATATGAGGCCGCCTCCGCTATTCTATGTGCAAACTACTACACTTGTACAGTATGGTGTATTTTTGTTGGGCTACGCTGGTTGAGTATATTCTGTTGACACGTACAGAGCTGTTTTTCAGTTCATGTCTTTTTTCTGAACTGTTCTTTCCTATCTTCCTTCTCCACATCTCTCAGGAGACATGATGAGCTCTGTGTAATGCTGTAAGTGTGCAGGGAGGAGAGTCCGAAATGGGACATGCTTGCGGTTCCGATCTCTGTCCGCTAATCCAAAATATGTGTGTCCAGAATTGCATTTGTTAGCTTTCCAGAGTAGGAGTGCCAGTCTAAGGGTGTTTTAAAGCAACTCTTACATTGATAATAACATCTGAAGTGATTTGGATTAGCACTCCTGCTCTTGAAAAATCCCAGACCAAGACTGTCTGCTGGCTTTGACTAACTGTTTGCTCTAACTGTGCTGCTGACAGCTTTTTGATTTTGTTGGTGAAGATCTTATGTCCGTGGTGTGATCTTGGAGATGTTGTGAAACTGTGACAGTGTTTTCAGGGAGAATGCGCTCCTTTGAAGCTAATGCAATGTCTGCCATACATCATGAGTTACCACATATGACCACATATACCTGCAAATTATTTGGAGGCTTTGTGTTGTATTTTTTAGTACAATCGTTCAGTCATTTTATTTGTCTTTTATAGACACAATATAAGAAAAAACAAACGCATGCATGGCACATAATTGTCAAACATTGAACAACAACCCATATAAGATTTGAAAAAGTAGGGGCAACAAAGACTAGAAGAAAAAAACACTCAAGCAGGAGTAAAGAAACATGGCAGCATACATTACAGGATAGTTAGGGTTACCTTCCATCTTTTGAGTCCAGGAGACAGATAGGGACAAACATTTTTAGAACTGGTCCAGTATTGAGCAAAATCGCTTCAGCCTGCAACTGCAAAACATGCTGCACTATAATCACATGGGGTAAGATCGCCTGTCAATTTACGTCCATTAAAAATGCTTGTTTTGCTGCTGACAGGCCCTGCGTTTCCCACCTGACTTACTGCAGTTTACTCTGCAGTATTACTCTGTGGCATTTTGAATTTGGATGTTGGATTTAATAGACGCCAAATATCCACCCAACATTCCTCTGATGTTACAATGTACCACCTCTCCAAAGTTGTAAAAGGGTCACTTTTGGTAATTCAACTCATAACTCGTTTTTCAAACATAATAACTGCATGCTCCAACTCACACTCTCCCTCACACTCTCACCTTTTCTTTAATCATTCTCTCTCTGTGCCCAGTTGGCGACTTTATGCTTCATTCTCAATCCATCCTCTTCTAACCTTCTGTTTCCCTTTCTTTGTCCCCTTCCAGTCCCAGCCCAACTTCCAGCCCCACGGTTTCTGACCCAGTAATGACCCCGTCTCTGTCCCAGAGCCTGACGTCTTCCCGGGCGGCCGCGGCAGCAGCGGTAGCCAGAGGTGGCAGGGGACTCTGGCTGTGGTTGGCCATGGTGGTGGTACTGGCAGGTACACTCATTCAGCTGTATTATTTTATGCAATATTTGACCAATATTATTATTATTAGAATATCCAATTGCCAGTAGTGACTTGAAAATAAATGTTTTTTTTTCACATTTATGGATATTATGGAGTTAATGGGACCAGTTTAAAATAATCCACTCCCTAGTATTTCGTAGTGTTTTCATGTTTTTGTGAGTGTTTTGGAGCCTTTCTCATACAGACCATATAGCAAAAGGCATCCAACAGCATCAGCTAGGTTTCCAAGCACGTGCTCTCCTGAAAAAAGCACATGGATAAGTGTTTGTGTTGTGCCCGGCAGGTCTCCTGGCTCTGCTGGCCAGCCTGGTGATGCAGCCGGCAGTGGATGCTGCCCCTGTGGGGACTGGGGACTCCTGGATGACCATCCAGCAGCTGCTGTGGCCCTACACAGGGCTGCGGCACAATGGACAGCCCCCCGTCTAGCCCCTGAGACCCAGGGTGGATGGTGCAACCACACATCAGCCCACTGTGGGGATTGTCTGCACAGTGGGATGATGATGAGTGTGGTGGTGATGATGAAGACAACAGCGTAACACTCCTGAGTTGGAGGGTGTTTGCATGTTTACTGGTGCCTGAAGTTACCCAGACAGACTCGCTGACAGCACAGGCCAGGCCTCAGGGGATAGTCAACCCTATGGAGGATTTTATGCGTCACATCACGTTTGCTAAATTAGTTAGTGTGTGTGTGTGTGTGTCTGTGTCTGTGTGAAAAGACGAGCACTCAAGTGGCGGCAACCAATGTGTGTTCTGTTGGCCTGGTCAGCATCCTGACGGCACGGTTATGCAGTTTTCCTGTTGGTGCTGCCGGCACACTCGACCCAGATACAACACAATCTGGAAATGATGACTGACCAGGTGTCACAGGTGGTGCAGTGTTGACCAGTCGTATCACAGAAGCATGAGAATAATGGCATTGAACTGATCAGTCGCGGACTGGACTGCAGCACATATTTTATTTATGGACGTCATGGACGTTGGCTCAGATTGTGCCACATGGATATTTAAGCACATTTCATTATTATGGATACTGAAGAAAGCACTTGAGGTTACAGGGACTGCCAGCCTTTTTAATAGGATTATTTTACATGCATTTCCTCATTGGTTTCAGGAAATAATTTTTTAACTTAAACTCTACAAACACTGATAATAAAACTTTCATTTTAAATGCTTTTAAATGTTTTTGAAATTTAATTCTATTTATAACTTTGTTAGTTTTGAGTGGGAAAATGTGAACTTGTGTTTATTTTTTTGTTAAGTTATAAATCTACATCGTTAAAGTCTTAACACCAAAGGGTTTTTATTTTCTTCTTAAGTTCTTGCTGTGGTGATCACCGTTTTCAACTTCATAAACTTTTGTATGTTCCAAAGAAGGTGCGTGAATCTTTGCACAAATAAAGTAGCCAACTCTACAAGAGATCTGCGTGTTGTTATGCATTTTACATCCAAAGTGTAGTCTTGTGTCAGGGATCCTACTCTAAAGTTAATTGCACACAGGTTTAAGAGTACATAAGCGGTCTGGTGGCACAAAGCAGACTCTGCACTGTGTCGACAAACAGATAGTGGGAGTTCCTGGCCCTCACTATGCCATCGGTGCTCATGTCATCCTGCAGCATGTGGATGAACGTGGAGTGGAACTCGCTGCCGGGATAAAGGTCTGGAGAGAATGCCTCGCTCTTCTCTGTAATCTCAAGCTTCTGATTCCTCTGAGCACCTAGTAGGTAGAGGCTCCACGAGTCTTTAGGGACAGGGGAGGGGCCGTGGTGTTCGCACACCTGGCAGGAAACAACAGCGAAGAAAGGAAAAAAAAAAAAAAGAAAAAACAGAAGTCTTTGTGGAATTGCTGTTTTGGTTTTGGTGTTCTCTGTAATCCAGTCAACTCAAGTTTCCTAGAGATGAACCAAACTCTTCCTGGTTCCTGCTGCTACACAACATAACGTCCGTCTTCCTTATTCTGAAATGTATTGTACCTTTGTGCCATGTGAGTGTGTGGATTACATCATTGTGTGTGTGTGTGTGTGTGTGTGTGTGTGTGTGTTGTCTACCTGCATCACCAGATGCTCTGCTCCACACTTAGCGTTCCACTGGCTCCATGAGAAAGCGCAGGCAGAGGAGAGAAGTGCCATCTGCTCGTAGGCAGCATGTTCTGTCAGCGGGTCCTGAGGGGGAGAGAAATGTTACAGCACATTTTAAACCAGTCTGGAAAACATGCATTGAGATCAATCCATTTGTACAGAAAAATAGGTAGATCTCATATGATGCAACTCGGTATGTTGGGGGAAATGTTAGACCAAGCCCTGATTAATAGTTAAATAATAATGTTATAATAATAAATGGAACCTTTTTAATAGGTCTGAATGTTGCGTCTGAAAAATGTTTTTCATCTCATTTTTGGTGTACAGAGCTATTAATTGTTTCAAATGTAGTATAATTTGAGTTGGCAGCATTAGTGACAGAGTAATGCCAGTGTGCTGCCAGCCTGAACAATGTGCTCTTTCAGCTGATGCTTGGAAGGAAATGGATAACGTCCTGAGGTCTCTCAATTCCAGGCATTTTCACAGTGATGCATGGAAATATGCCAGACAGTATGTTGCAACACTGGTTTGTTCATGCAAGACAGCAAGTCAGTCATGAAAAGATACTCCTCATAGCATGGCACTCGTACAGTTTGAATGAACCTTTACAATAATTGCACGTCTGTCCGTCCTGGGGAGGGATCCCTCCTCTGTTGCTCCCCTGAGGTTTCTTCCTATTTTTTCCCTGTTAAAGGGGTTTTTTTAGGAAGTTGTTCCTCATCTGATGTGAGGGTCAGGACAGAGGATGTTGTATTTCCTGTAAAGCCCTTTGAGACAAATTTGTGATTCTGGGCTATATAAATAAATAAAATTGAATTGAATTGAATTGAATTTACAAGTGTATGTGAAGAAGAAGACTGACTATCTTGTATTCAAAATGACTCGCACAGCTTCATTCATTTTCATTTGCCTTAGCCTTCCTGAAGTACATGTACAGTATTTGCACCTTTGGAAAAACGTAGTTGTTAAATTTATTTCAGGCACAATTTAATTTATCAAAAGGATGCAAAAGAAATTGCATTAGTTTTGATTTGTCTCTTTTAGACAAACACAAACCTGAACGTTTTTTTTTTTTATGTAAACCTAAAATCAGCTCATGAGTAACTATCCCTTTTAAGCTCAAATCAGACTAAAGCTTGCCATTCCTCATTGTTTGATAATAAACCTCTACTAATATTTTCCTTCCATGTTTGAGCCAAACCTGATTAATTAAGTGTGAAATTGAGTCTTCGCCATGTTTTTTCTTGTACTCTACATGCCTGTGTAGGAGGTACAGACCTTGCCACAGGTGCTAACATATTTGTCAGTGTACTCATTGACAAAGATGTTGATCCCAGCATTGACCATGGCTCTCTGCAGGGCAGGGCCTCCCATCCACTTCCCTTGGAGATGAGAGAGGCCTTTATCCTGCTCTGACTGCAGCATGCACTGGTTACCCTGTTAGACAAACAGGCACAACATTACAGTAGTCAGCCTAGGTTCAGTCTACAGATTAAAGCATTTTGCTGCTTCTGTGTAGCATGACTCCATCCTTTCCGACATGTGCTTTACCTGGATAGTGATGGTGAGGTCAATGAGCGCCGCGTTGACGGTGAACAGAGCCGAGTCCTGGCCCAGAGGTCGGAGCTCCCAGCTTTGGAAAGGCAGGTTGACGTAGGTGTCCTGCATCAGCACGAAGACATGGAAAGAGTCCATCTTGAAGGAGACCTTGGCCTCAGATGCCTCATAGCTGAAGTCTGTGATGCCGTCCATCCTCCATTGTTTCTCTGCGGGAGAGCAACTTCATCATCCATCACTTTTGTTTTTGTCTTTGCATGCAGATCCAAAATTTTAGCAAACAAAAGCATGATGTAAACACATGTCAGTAGTGGCTGGGGGCCATTGCAGCTTGATTAAAAAAAAATGGCTACAAATTAGGACCCAATTTGTTGACCAGTGCGTCTCTGTAGCAGCACAATACTTCATTTACAACAACGTTTTGTCACACATTTAATCTTTATCAAAACTGCATCCTTTGCCATTTAGATGTTGTACTTGGCCATATTTTGAATTTGATAATATTTCAATTAATTATTCAGCCACTGCTTTGTACCTGCTGCATCCCAGCAAGCCACCTGGGGGGTTTCCAAGAAGAGGACAAAGTCAGGCAGCGTCACGGACACCCCAACTGGGGGGCATGTGAGGTCCTCTGTGATGCTAGAGGCTGAGCCCTGAACCTTGGCCTGCTTCATGGGGTAGGCAAACTCCTGCAGCCTTGTGTCCAGTATCTAAGAGCAGACACAAAGGGTGGGTGTGTGAGAGAGAGACAGAAAAATAGAGACACCTTTGACTTTCCATGACCTATATAAATGAAACATGATCATTTTTTTCTTGACCAAAAATTTTAAACACATCTCAGATGGGCCTTTATTCTGCAGAGGAAGTGAGCATAATATGAACACAGTCAGTTACAAATTTTACATTTGATTCATAGCTTGCTGCTGATTGCTCAGATTGAGGATCATAAAACTTATTAAATTCCCTGATTTTTCCTGTATGGAAAAATCAAAATTCCATGATTCCAGATATTCTGTGACCCATGGGAACCCTGATTCTATTCTACTCTTTTTACCAGATGATAATTCACCTCTATTCACCTGTCTGATTTCCCAGTCATTGATGCTGTAGGCTTGTGGCGGGAGGTGGAAAACGTCCCAGTAGAAGACCCCGCCCAGGGGCGTGTACTGCTGTAAGTCCACCACCTGGACACTCGCACCACTTTCAGTGACCAGCTCCACTTGGGCATTACCAGAGTCCTCAACTGAGGAGAGAGAGAAGAACATAGAACTGTTTTTCAGTCATTTTGATGCTATCTCTTACCGTTGCTGCTCATAGTTATGCCTTGCAACTTGTAACAAGTTAAAAGCTTGACAAACACTGCTAGGTCATGGCTGAGTCCTCCACTTTTTGCAACTAGGCCAGCCCTTGACAAGCATGCAAAGCATCTCTGAAACGGCAGACACAAATGACGCTGGGAGATGCGTTATTGGTGTCAGGGTCAAATGTCACGTTGGGCGTCTTACCAGAGAGTTCCTCCATCTGTGTCTGGATCTGGCTGTCCTGGCCGTTCACAGGCTTGTAACCACTGCTTCTCCCTGAAACCACACTCTGTGGACTCTGCCAGACGCATAATGAGAATTAAAACATTTCCATTACCCTATGTTCAAAGGAACAATAAGTATCTGCTGCGGGAAAATTAAACAGAGATGATACTGCACCGATTTCAGGAACCCAACCCAGCATCCCATTCTTCCTTCTCACCTTCTTCCCTTCAGACTCGTGGATGGACTGCACCTCCTCTTGCGCTGCTTGGTGCTGCACGGAGCTTTCACTGCCTTCCCTCACCTCCTCCTCTCCTTCTGTCTCCCCCTGCTCTGATAAATCCATGTCCGGCAGGACCCCATCCCCTCCTGCGAGAGACCTGATGTCAAACAGAACAAAGAGAAACTTGTTTAGTTACACTAGGGTAGTATTATCTGTACTCGTTTCTGCAGCAGTTGTAGCAGCAACAATAATAGTATCAGCAGCAATAATAGGAGATGTACATAGCAGCAGGAGTAGTGGTAGTTGTGATAGGACTGGTAATGATACCAGGATTAGTAGTAGTGGCATTTGTAGCAGTAGTAATACTAGCCATGGACCTGCGGCTGGCCGACCGAGCACTCAGCTGAG
Source organism: Myripristis jacobus (assembly GCA_900302555.1). Taxonomy (NCBI): domain Eukaryota; kingdom Metazoa; phylum Chordata; class Actinopteri; order Holocentriformes; family Holocentridae; genus Myripristis; species Myripristis jacobus. The sequence goes on along the minus strand of OMLB01043447.1, from coordinate 14,096 downwards.
GAATCCCAGCCAGCCAGGACAGGTGGTCGTAGCGAGTATGGAGAATCCTTACAGCGATACTGCTCACAGCCAGCTGCTTGGACAGCTCAAAGCCCACGCCAGCCTCCTCAAAGTAGATCTCTGTACACCTGGATGGACGACAGAGAGGGAGCTACATTTATCAGTACATATGACTTGTTCTATAACCTTAAAAGAGAGGGGCTGCCAGGTGAGAGTGGGTTTGTCTTTGGGGTTTATTGCACTTTTCGTTGCAGATGGATATTTCAAATCATCCAGTAGGTACCCGTGCGAACCTCTTTACAGGGAAGATTCATGCTTTAGATAGCAGAAGTTGCAGATGTTGATGCTCTAAATTAATCAAAGAACTCTTAACACAGATGTTCAAGTTTCCAGTGCCAGCAGTTGCTCCCTGGGCAGGCTTTCCATAAAAAAAAATCCACAAATCCCAGGTGTAATGTTTGCCTAATCTCTCCAGCACAACATTTACCACATTTATGCCAGCAACTTTAGTTTCATTCAGTTCTCTCTCTCTCTCTCTTTAACAGACCTTAGGCTCTTCTTGAGGTTCGCCCAGAGACACAGTGTGATGTTGCTGTCTTTGACCACGGTCTGCATGTTGCTCATCTCAGTTTCGGAGTGTTTGCAGGCATTCTGTGACCAGGGAGAAACACAAAACCAGTGGTCTAAAGTGTAGAAGACCGTCACACACAGTCACCAGCACGTGTTGTCTTAGTCTTAGCGTGTTCTCGTCTACCTTTAGGATCTCCTCGGTGGCAAGGAGGAGTTTGGAGCTGATCATCTCCTGCAAAAAGAGGAGAGTCTCCTGGTACTTCTCGCCCTCAGCTGGCTCTCTGACATCATACAGCCAGCCCTCCAGCTCCTCAATCAGCTACAAGGGAATATGTGTTTGACCATTTTTATTTTTTATTTTTTTTTTATTATTTTTAGCAGGGGATAATTTAATTCCTATGATGATGATATGTATGCAGAGATGTCACTTAATCAAAATGACCCACACCTATGACTGTCAGTGTGAATATCATAAAATTGTTCAGTCAAGATGTGGTGACTGTGATTCACTTCATTTGCCGATGTAGGCCTTTCACGTCTTTGTCTCCAGTTTCCCACATACATATTTGCAGACCGACAAAACATACAGACCTGTAGAGTACGGTCACACTGCTCAAGCACAGGTGTGGTGGTAACCTCAGGGTTATCTCTCCACAAGCTGATGTAGGTGTTTATTTCCCTCTGCTCTCTTGGGTCTGGGGTGCCGTCACAGCACATGTACCGATCCCACTGTTCACACAGAACGCAGGGAGATACATCACAGCCCTGACCTCAGAACTACAGACAGGCCAACGCCATGGCTGATGCTAAAGAAAAACTGATCAGTGGGACCACATTTGTGTGAAACAGCATCCAAAATCATTCCTTAATTCTCTCTTTCACCCAGGCACACCTGAGCTTTCTCCCAGGAATCGGCTTTCCATTTGGTCACTGCACTATGATTGTCTTCCAGTAGATGGCGCAGCTCGGTCAGCTCGTCCTCTCTGCGCTCTTGGTCCTGTCAGTGCAAGACAATATTAATATACCCATTGCGAAAAAACACTGAACTTTTTAATTTCCATGAAACATTTAGAGATTTGTTGTTTTTCAGTCTTGCGACTCGATGTACAAGAATTCTTTGAGCTGAGAAATAAGTTTTCATTTACTTTTAATTGGAAAATGTAAAGGGATTTTTTCCTGTTTATTAGGTAAAGGTGCAAACCTCATGACCTGATACATTTGTTGAAACTGACTCACTGCTCAAACTGAAGTTTTGAATAAAAAAAACAGTAAAGCTGTATTATATGGCATCATGTCCCACACTGTGCAGCAGCTTACCTTTAACTCAAGCCTTTCCAGCTCCTCTTGCCTCTTCCTCTCCTTCTCCAACCTTTCCTGTTCTTCTTTCTCTGCCTGCAGCCGGGCCTCCTCTACAAAGCCGAAACTCAAGCAATGAATTCCTGAACACATATTTCGACACATATAGCTGTGCTGTACCGCATGATTCCTCCCTTAATCTTAAAAAGTGATTCCTTCCTTCCTTTGCCTTTGGGAGCATTTTGGTTTCCATGAGTGGCCTGCACTCTACACCACCTAACCGCACAGTGTTTGCCAATACATTTCATTGTGCGTGTAATATATATATATATATATTTTGTAGGCATTTACCTTCCTCTTGCAGTCTCCTCTCCTCCTCCTCCTTCTGCAGCCTTTTCTTCTCGGCCTTGCTCAGCTTACCTTGCTTTTTGGTGGCCTTGAGGCCAAAGCAAAGCATTAAGGATGTGTAAAAGACAGAATAGCTCAGTGGAATCTGATTTTCACATTAAATTGCAGAGGAGAAGTTGTTAACATTGTGACTCTACCCTCTTATATGTTAGTGGCAATCACTAAGAGGTCAGTATATCTTAATCACCCCAGAGAAATAAGATCATATGCCATTATACTAACTCATACCAATGCACTTAAGGGATAAAGTACAGCCACCTGGATCACGTTGGCTTTATTTTGCAAAGATGACCAGCTGGCTGTACATTATCATTATCTCATACTTATGCTTACTGACTGCTATTTCTCATACCTTTGCTTTCTTGGGTGGCTATTATTGACAGGAGAGAGCACAGAGAGTAAAAAGTTAGCATCAGAGGATCAGAAAATGGAAAAAAAAAATCAGTGGCAGAAACCAAAGAAATTGCGGAAAAGAGAGTCAAAGTGAACGTAGATACGCTGATGCTGATTTTTAGGGAGTGATAGCTGATGATAGGTTTAGCCTGCTCTGTCACTTCAGCTCTGTAAATACACACAGAGGCCATTTCCACTGTGAGACACGACGCTACTTCAAAACATTATTAAATAAAATCCTGAAAACACAAAAAAATCTCACCATTTTACATACACTTTGTGAAACCAACTCCTATTAGTTACTCAACAGCAACAGCCAGCGTCACGTAACCATGGAAACACGGTGCGCATGCGCGGTGGTTTGTTTTTATTTGCGACATCCGGAGACGACATACGTCTGTTGTGAAGTCAAAGTAAGACGAAGTAAGGACACAGCGGATGAAACGCCTCTTCTAATTTGTACGTAACGTAATGTCATGTAATGTCATGTAATTTTGCACATACTGCCATGCACTGCCTCGCTAGTTTGTGGAGTTTGTGGTAACGCTGTGTAGACTCATTTACTTATTTGAATGCTAACAAGCTAATCGGCTAGCAGTTTCGCTCTTACTCCGTGTTTGTGTTGATCTGTGCTGTCGCTGTCGCTCCTATTGTGTGTTTGTAGTCACACCGTGGGGTTGAACAGGGTTTTACAGTGATGTTACATTGACCTCTTTGTTATTTCCACAGCATCAAGTGCCTGTATCCATCTGACATGGCCAACCCTCTCAGGGGTGAGGTGATCAGGCTGTACAAAAACGTAAGTGTGCGTCCACTGTAAGGCGAAATTGAGCCCACACTACAAAATGAATATATAGTATATATTATGTATATTTTGGTACTGATCCTTTAACACCTCCTTTTAGCCCATTACAATGTCTTCACACAACACTGGGTTGTCCCTAACAATAAAATAAGAAATATCAAAAGGCTGTATTATTAATTGTATTATCATATTCCATCATTTTAACTTCAGCGTTCTCTGTGTTAATCAAAATATAAAGTTCCAAAAATATCCTGTCTTGCTTCGTATCACTTTTTTTGGGGTGTAAATCCTGAAGATTTGATTGCAAAGCCATGAAACTACATGTGAGGTCAAGTGGTGAATGAGAATGTAATAATGGTGGTCATGTTGTCATTACACCTGGCCTGCCCGACACTGAATGCAAACTGTTTCTCATCCCACATAGTTGCTGTATCTCGGGCGTGAGTACCCGAAGGGATCAGCCTATTTCAGGGAGCGTCTGAAATCGGCTTTCATGAAGAACAAGGATGAGACAGATCCCGAGAAGATCAGGAAGCTGGTGGACCGCGGCGAGTTCGTCATCAAGGAGCTGGAGGCGCTCTATTTCCTCAGGAAATACCGAGCCATGAAGAAGCGCTATTATGAGCCAGAAAAATAATTAAGCACATGGAAAGCTCCATATTGTTCTTCCGAGGCGAGATGCTGCCTGTAGCAAAAGTTCTGGGACAGTGAGCTGAAGTCTCACAATCACGGCTTCAGCATTATTTAACATTTACAGCAGTGGACATGAGGCGGTCTTTTTTCTGATCAATGGGAAACACATTTCAATGCATGAGACAACAGCAGAGTGTCACCTTTATTTCACTCTCCCAACACTTTGGCTACTTGCCGTTGGAAAGTTCAGTACAACATATCCTTGCTGGACAAAGAAAATGTAAGATCCATTTGCAAGGAGTGCCAAAAAGGGACGACTTTTGATAGCTGTTACTACAAAATGCACTATTTTGAATGAACTGTACCTTTAAGTTTATTGTTTTATATCATAAATGTTATGGTAGCATTATTGGTTTTTCTTCAGAAAAGTTGTTTGGCCCGATGGAAAATGTACACAGTGATGACTTATTACTAATACTATGAAATGCTGAATGTATTCTTCACATTGTCAGTGTATATATTTGTACATACATGGTCAAATGTCTTGGAGGACTTTGAGCATCATGCCGTTGTGAAGTGTCAGATGGAGAACAGCAATCAGTTTCATATGAGTGTGTATATAAAGTAGCGTCGTCCTGTGTTGTAATAAATTATTAAAAATCCCATTTGCTTTTTCCAATAATTCAACTTCACTGATATTTCTTGTGTCAGACTAATGACAAGAGTACGATTTCTTCTCAGAAAGGCATCACATGACAAAAAACAAACAAACAAATTACAGCAAACACTAGTCGCATCTTCATGCAGGAACGCCTGTTTTTCTGAAGTCCAGCTCAAAGTCGGAGAAAGCAGGATTATTGTTGCCAAATTTCTTCTCTCCGCTCTTGGTGAGGTCGAGCTTTCCTGTCCGTCCCGTGAGCTTTAGAGGGAAGAGCACAGAGCAGAGGTCAGAGGTTACGCCGCTGTACACACTCCTGATTTCAATGTTGGTTCAGCTCTGTGACACTTACTCTCTCTTTGAAGAACTTGAACAAGTGATACGACATCATGTCCTCTTTCATCAGTGTCAGATTTGATTCCGTCTTCAGCTTCATGCCCCCTGAAAAGTACATTGTGAACATGCAAAACCTATTGAAAACACTGGGATGAAGAAAAATCATTCCCATACACATATTTCCTACTAGCTCAATGATGACTTTATTTTACTATTAAAAGTAGAACAAAGTAGAGCAAACAATGGATAAAAAGTCAATCCAAACTTCTAAGTAGCTTCAACCCAGTATACAGGCATCTTATTCCATACAGTAATAGCTCTTTGAGTGGCATTACTAATAAACAAGCAGGTAATTAATCAATACATTGGGTAAATACCTGTAAACAGGCTTACGATCACTCCCACGGTGATAACTATTGTGGTTCCGATGGGACTGAAGTAGAGGTAGGACAAAGAGTACCAGCTATCCGCCAGGAGAGGCCTAGTGGTGGGAAACAAATTAGATAATCACCGATAATTTAATAATCAGTGGAGTGAAACATGAAACCTTACAGATGCAACTGTGACAGACTTGTGTTTTGATTGCTCTGTTTCATATATTTGTTTGCACTTAAATCTCCTGGCATTGACGGTTCTGATATTTATTTCTTGTACACGTTGGAAAAATCCAGATAGCCGAGCGGTGGTGAATTGTGCTTTTGTTAAGTGTAACTGCACCACCTGTCATATTTCTTTGCACTGGAGCAAGTCGTCCAATCCTTTGCTTTAACAGTATGCTGCAATACCCTTTTCACCTCAAGTCATTTTACATGGCAAAGCTTTGTTCAAACCTTAAATTTAAATTCAAATTTTAATTTCTAGCAACTTCCTGGGATTTCCACAGATACCAGATATGTTCTGCTGAATTACAGGGAAATGTGTATAAAAGGATTTGCAAGACATTTATGTATTCTCTATTTGATGTAATGGTGCAGCAATAAAACAATGGCATCTTGGGTTTGAATATTTCTTTCAATTTACGTGTGACATTGCTTCAATTAAGTGTTGCAACCAGCAGATACAGAATATGTATGTGATACTGTCGTAAAATATGGATTTTTTTTTTCTAACTGAGGCTAATTAATGGGAAATATAGGGGAACATCAGAATTTAAGGGGTTATTTTGTATTTTGCATTAGGTGTAATTCTGCTGGGAATTCTAGATATCCCAAGTAAATGCAAACCAATACATTCTCCCATGTGATGAAGCTCTGATAGTAATTTTCAGATTCACAGGCAGTCACTCCACTTGCCTGCCGTCTATGTGCTCTGTTGGGATTGTGGTGATGAGGCTCTGCTCTGTTGGCAGGGCGGGCGAGGTCCAGTTGAGGCTGTCTGTGGTGGTGAAGTTGCAGCCCTCAGTGGTCAGCAGCAGCGGCCGGGTCATCTCAGGAGGGGCAGGGAATATCTGGGCCCCGATGCCCACCCACAGAGAAACGGCCAGCCCAGACAACAGACCTGACAAAGCCCCCTGGACAAGAGGAACATGCAGCATGTACACAGTGTATCATGTGGATGTGAAATACAAGTCTTGGAATATGTATTTTTAAAAAACAAGAATTGTAGGAAAAGTTAGATGGTGGAACTGCAGCCGCTGAACACTTTCATCCTATCAGTTGCAGGAATCGGTGCATCACTGAAGGTATAGGTACAGCGGTGAAAAGAGCATCGAAGATCTTGTCTCACTCTCATTATGTCGGAAAAAGGGTATTTTGCCCAAAACTATGGAGTATTCCTTTAATGTTGGTATGGGTTGTTGGAATTACACAAGCAGCATAAAGGTCTGCCATAGTTACATGATGACTTACTGTGGAATTTGCAAACGGACAGAGGATCCCCAGTGTGAAAAGGCCAAGTAAGGGACCTCCAATGATCCCAAAGATACTGTTGGCTGCCTGCATGAGGAGACACAGATCTGCAGCTCAGCATCAAACACACAAGACCAAGTGAATGAGAACAACAACCTAGTAGTAGAAAAAAAATTGTCGAGTCATTAACATCCGTCAGTTAGTTCAGGAAATGTAGCATGCATGATTTCTTCGGGGATAAGTGCAATCATGTAATGAATGACATTAATGCACATGATGTGAGTATATCATGCATGCGAATGGTTTTCACTGTTTTAAAATGTGGATTTAAAATGGAAAACACTTTAAAAGTCCAGGATGTGTTTCCATTTTGATCTTTTTTGTCCCTCCAGCCTTTGCAAGGTTCAGGCCAGATCAGGATTAAAAGTGATACAGTAGATTCATTTTGCATCGCTTTTGTTTTGTCCAGAGTTGATTGTGATGCTGATGCATGAGCAAAACCCCCTCTACCTCTAACGCTCCTCCCATGAGCGAGGCCAGTCCAGCCATTCCAATGCATAACGCCCCGTACGTGAAACCTGAAAACAACATGGGGACAGAGAGTGACATTTTACTCCTCAGCCAAGTAGTTTTCAACAAAGGAACTCACTGAGCTGAAAATTACACTCACTGAGTCCTTTGGAGATCCAGGACAGGTGTTTCTCAGACATGTGAGTGTGCGGTTTGATCAGGTCCTCTATTGTCACCGCAGCCAAGGCGTTGATGCTGGAGGAGACCGTGCTACAGATGATAACAGCAAGATCACACATTTATTTAGAGAGGAATCGTCATACAAATGTCTTGCAACCCTTACGGCATTGTTACCTCTGATGCCGAATAGAGTATTAAAATTTTATTTTATTCTCTTGCAGTATCGAGCGCCTGTCCAATCAGTTAATTTTAATGAGCGATATAAAACTAGACTATTACTTTTTGGTCACTGGGCTGAAAAGAGTGTGGCATAATTATTTTTCCTCCACAAGACAGATCCAGCATCCTTTTAAAAATGTTAGAGGATCATTTACTTTTAATTTTTTCTTGCTTGTTGTTGTTGTGCATAAGTATTTTCATGGTGACAAATAGACCAAACTCCAAACAAAACAAAGATTCTACCATAAATAAATAAATCCGTTTTTGGAGAGCAGCTTTCATACAATAAATGCAGCTAATAAGTGCTTTACAATACAGAAATTACATGCAAAGAGTGCTTCACATGTAAGAATAGACATAGAACGGATATAAAAACAGAGATAGAATGTCGTGGGTAAAGTAACATAAGATGGAAAATCAGCAGGATTTCATTCATTTATCAACAATGGGACAAAAAATCTCTTACAGGATGGTCACACGTAATATGTGGTAGGAAACTGGGAACATCTGGGCCTAAAGAGGGACATAAAGTCAGTGTGTGGTCCAACCTCAGAGAGCCGCTGTATGCTGCTGCCACAAACAGCCCAGGAAGGCCAGGGTAGACTCTCAGGATGTCCATCGCCAGATACGGCATCAGCTGCAGAGAAGGAGCGATGTGATCAGCAACCGGTGGGGATGCATCAAGAAGACATGCAGTCAAAGCATTTATCAACACAGACACCTGGCTTGGACATTCACAGAAACTTGAAAGTTTGTGGATTTCAGAAAAACGAAATGAGGAAAAGCACTCAGATCTGTCTTGATATCACAGTGGTTTTCATTAGGGCCCGAGCACTGTCCCAGTGCGAAGCCCTATTGTTTTTTTGTTTGTTTTTTTTAGCATGATTTCACAGAGTAAAATTGGATAGAACAAACAAATGGCAGTTTTAAAGAAAAGAAAATGTGCAAGGGAGACCAAAAAACTCCAAGGGGCTGATATACAGAATATAAACCATATAAACAATTTAAAACAAAAATGAAGGATTTCCCCAGGATTCCTCATCATGTTCCACCCTAAAATCAAGACTGCCAAGTCCTTAAATTTCACTGAGAAGTCCCTGAAGTCCAGAGACAACAAACTGTATGTTGATGCGTGTGTGTGTGTGTGTGTGTGCGTGCCTCTCTGTCGTACCTGATCCGGTTTAGAGACCAGACCAGCCGTCCACGGGTCGCAGTTTTTATAGATGGAGTAGAGGCAGAGTCCCGCAAACACAGTACACACCATGATGACCAAAAGACCAACCAGGTTGAGGTACAGAGACCTGGCAAAGGAAGAAAACACACAAACACACACACACACACACACACACAGGATAAACCCAACATACACACATGCACACAGTCAGTTTGGTCATTCCATCAGTTTAATCAATCATACAAAACAAAGTGAGAGCAATACATGCACATAAATAGAAAGACGTCGACGTTAACACATTAGTTTTACCAATAATCCCTCAGTTAAGGTTTACTCACAGTCGTGCATGAGCGAGGCTCTTGCAGGAGATGTATCTCTGAACCTGGGCCTGGTTGATGCCGTAGACACTGACCCAGATAAACGTACCGCCGATGGTCAACGTCCAGAAGGTGTGTCTCCTCAGGGGGTTCACGTCAAAGCTGAGGAAACAGAGAGAGGAAGAAATGGTCTCCAAGTCACTCCAAGGCTCATTGTATTATATCATTTAAACACCGGTTGAAATCAATAAACTTCTCTCAAATATCAGTTTTCCAACATCCTGAAATGAATGGCTTAAAAATAAGTATGGAAAGACTTTGATGCTACTCTGAAAATAACTCCTCAAAAGTTCTCATTTTCATCCGATTTTCAAGGAGTCATCCTTCCCCCTCAGTGCCATTGTGCAAAATCTCTTAATGCTCAGTCAGTAGCAGACTCACTCCCAAAAGTTGAGTCTCCCTCCGTGGTGTGAATCTGAAACGATGTTGAGGACTCCTCCTTGTATGAGCACCGACCTGATGATGACGCACAGGATGCCTGCGAGCATGATGCCAGCCTGGAGGGAAAATCAGGGAAACTTTAGTCTAATATGTGAGTATTTGGATGAATTTCAGCTGAAATGTAGTGATTTTTTTGTTGGTTTTCTTCATTTGTAGTAGTCATGTTCTTGTTGTGGTGGCCTCAGCTGCTGTGCATCAAGCAGTGCTGTTCATTATTGTCACCGGGAACCACAAATGGGACACAGTGATCACTGACTCGGTCAAAAACAAACCACTGGATTTCTTAACAAATCCATCAGGGTCTGTGTTTTCTCCATCCTGATGCTTACCTGGAACACATCTGTCCACACCACCGCCTTCAGTCCACCCTGCAACAAAGCACACCACAGACACATGTTGTGTTTCTCTTTGCAGCAAACCACATTTAAACCCAGGTATCCGAAGCAAACCTCAACCACACCATCCAACAAGGAGCACCCCCTCACTGAGGAAGATATTTGGCCTCAAGGCCCAGAATTATGTGAAAAACACATATACAGTTTGAAAGTGTCAGATTTGCATGGATTTGCCAATGCATTTGGCAGATATTGGATTTTTTATACCAGATATTAGATAATCCTGCTGTCCTCTGCTGATACAATAAAGGTCCCTCACGCCTGACCACAGTGACACAAACATAAACTACAATATTTTCTTATCCTTGCAAACGGTATTCATTAAAGAGGTATAAAAACAAAGGAAGGAATTGAATTGAGTTATACTGTCCCATATGGTCTTAATGCTGGTCTATCAAAATAGGAAACTGTAAAGACAGAAAATATTGACTATTATCAGCTACAATAGAAAAACATCAGTATGATGCTGTTTTTTTTTTTACAAGCCCAAATCAATCAAACCTTATTGGAACGAGACTCTTTTCATCTTACTTGAAGCATTTGACTAAAACTACTTATCATAGTACTACAGATGGAAAAATATTGCATTATGGTTATTTAGCAGAATTCAGGAATGCAGCTTTTGTACATACCATGGTGCAGTAGAAGGTACAGACCACTCCTGTTGAAATTACAGCACCCCAAAGATCCATACCGGTCACTGCAGAGAGAGGGTTTGTGTGTGTGTGTGTGTGTGTGTGTGTGTGTGGGTGTGTGTGGGTGTGGGTGTGGGTGTGGGTGTGTGTGTTAGACAGTGGTCACTCAGCTGGACAAAAACAAGCAGCTTCAAGTGTCCTCATGCAGGAATGTAATGTGAGTGAAACCACCATACCTTGGTTTAGAGCAAGAGCCGGGGTGTAGATGACTATTCCTGTGTAGAGGATCTGGGACACAGAAAGAAATAACACACACACACACACACACACACACACAATCGACCATATAAGATGCAGGATTTGGGGTTTGACCCGCAGAGGACAAAAGCTGGTCATCATGAGCTGCCCGGTGTCTGACTCACCGTCTGAAAGATGAAGAACAAAGTTCCCACCAGGCGGGTCGCTCTGTTGAAACGCATCTCCAGGTACTTCACAGAGAAGAAGCAGACAGAAACAAAGAAACATTATATGACACTTTGCAGTCAGGTTAGTTTGATTTATCAGTCTACCTATATATCTATTAATAGTTTTTCTTTTTTCTTTTTTTTCATAGTCATTTTCAAATGTAAAAATACTAGACTAAAAACACTAGCTATCGGTAGCTTCAGTTTAAAAAAAAATGAAATCAGTATCAGTCTTAAAAACTCATATCGGTGTAACATTACTTCACAATGTGGTCAGAATTACTTTTTTTTTTTTTTTTACCCCCAAAATATGCAAAAGTCCACTCTTGACCATGATCAAGGAAAATGTCTGTTGATCAGCTTGAGGATAAAATAATTTCCTTGCTTGGCTCCATTTCAGTTCTTTTTTTTCTTCTTTGTT
>OMLB01043446.1:15908-48491 GCA_900302555.1 Myripristis jacobus | reverse complement strand
ACACATATATATATATGACCATTTTTCTCTTTTTTTGACACAAATAATGACACAGTATTTAACACCTTGCCCATACTGTTCTGCTGTTGTAGGTGTGGGGCTGGCTGCTGCTGTGCTGTCCTTCTGGCTGAATATCTATTATATTGTAATCATTAGCTGGGCTATTTACTATCTGTACAACTCCTTCACCACTGTGAGTATATGACATTTTATCCAAGTTGTCCTGGGTGCAATGGAACATGTCTTACCTTTAGTGTGTTTGTGGGGAAAATGATCAGCATCTCACCCTGCTAACTATGCACATACAGGTTTTTGGGGTTTTTTCTCACTTTGGATTTTTACATTTACATCAATCAAACCCTTTCAGTCCTGTGGCAGCATCTCTTTGCCAGTGCACCTCACGTAAGAACACACAGCCCTTAACTGAGTATGACATTTATTACTTCCTTTCCCACATAATTAGACCTTTACACACAGTATTGATAAATGCATTTGGCGATGAGGCATTCATCCCTTTGAGAAAAGCATGAAATCCCAATGTCCCGAGTGAGTATCTTGGACTTGGCTGTGTGACAGCAAGGGAGAATGGGACCCGGCAGTGGGAGAATGGTCCAAGTGAAGAGAGCTGTCTGTGTGATTCTTTTTGTGTATGTGTGATTTTTTTTGTTTGTTTGTTTCCAGGAACTGCCATGGCAGTCTTGTGGCAATCCCTGGAACACAGACCGCTGCTACACCAACTACTCCATAACAGACACCTCCAACCTCACCAGCGCTGTGGTGGAGTTCTGGGAGTAAGCTGCACCTAGAATCAGTTTTGGGCAGATGATGGGGCCGCTGCATCATCGTGACCAGATTTTAGATGCATATAAAGGGCATTTCACTGAATGTGCATGGTGAAGATCAGGGTTATATTCTGGTGTGAACATCATTGTGCAGTGTTTACCTACCATAAGATATCATTTGAAGAAACATTGGCCTTAAACAAAAAAGAGAAGACGACAAAGGAAAAGACAAGTAATATTTAAAAATGTGATGACAATTACGATGATGATGATAAATTATTTTTAGACCACTGCAATTTACAGTCTTAAACACAGGTATAGTAATCTGTGCTGTACTGTTCTGTGCTGTGCTATGTGTGTGTGTGTGTGTGTGTGTGTGTCATCCAGGCTGTATTAGACCAAGGCTACATGTGTTTGGTTTAGTAAAACCACTTTACTTGTGTCCTGCAGACGCAACATGCACCAGCTGACAGATGGTCTGGAGAAGCCAGGGGAGGTCAGGGTGCCACTGGCCATCACACTTGCCATTGCATGGGTCCTTGTCTACTTCTGTATCTGGAAGGGAGTCAGCTGGACTGGCAAAGTAAGTTCAAGGAGAAAACACAGGAAAATTCAAAGGAAGATCCATCCTAAAATAGAATACGCATAATGTTACTTGTATTACTTTGGATGTAATTATTATACTATACTATAATACTATAACATGTATTTCAAATAAGTCTAAACTGTCTTCTTTCTTGCTTTGAGAAATGATTCTTTGCATACAAATTAAATGCAACCTTCGAGGTCATATGACTAGCACAACCAAAGCATTTTTATCTTGTTTTATATTGAGTTTAAGTTCTATGTCAGGATGGATGTGGGGCTGAAGTTAATGTCCAAGAGTCAGATATTATTGAAATGTTTTCAAAGCAGATTTTTTTTTTTTTTTTAGATAATCCATGCCCCTAACCCTCACAGCTTCCTCCTGTAAAGTCAGCCTTTGTTTAAAGAAACAAAACAAAACAAAACAAACAAACAAAAAAAGCCTTAGCGTACCTTAGAGTACCACAAGTGCCAACATTTTCCTCAATGGGACACAAACATCTAGCCTTGGCAGTGTTTTTGCCATGTTCTGCTAGCTCAACCAAATAATACTCTCTGACAAATAACACTTGCCATTTGCTTAACTCATTTTTACATCAAAACTCCTCTTCCACTCCCCTTGTTTCACACCTCAAAGGTGTGTGAATAACGTATTATTGTTTTCATAGCTGTGTCTTTTCTGGTATGATCTGTAAAGATTGAAAATGATCTGAATTGTGCTGACTTTAATGGCACAGCGCAAAATGAGTGCAGAAGAGGGAGGGAGGTGGTGCAGTTGAAGTGAGCTGAACCCAGGCATTGTGGGGTCATCCTGCCTCTAGAGAACGGCTCACTAGGTCACTGTACTGTGCCCGGGGCTCAGTGGCACAGCACTGTAACACTGTTCACCATGGCTTGAATAACTTTCACCACTCCTTCAGCTCTGTTGTCTTACAGAGGAAAATCTTATGAGTACAGCAAAGTTCACTCACATCACTTTGCTTCATGGACTCACATGTTGGGAGAAGTTTATAGGACCCCTCCTTGCTTAGCAAGACAGTCTTCTTTTCCCTCATGATGACTTTTTGTCCTACAGGTGGTGTACTTCTCAGCCACATACCCCTACTTCATGCTGTTCATCCTGTTTTGCCGTGGTATTTCTCTACCCGGGGCCATAGATGGGATCCTCTTCTATATCACCCCAGACTTTGACAAACTAAAGGAGTCTGAGGTACTTTCTCTGATCTGCCACTTGATGTTGACAGGCCCAGATGTCTGAGACAGTTTTTTCCATTGGTTTGTGAGAATGCCTCTTTATTTACCAGCAAACTGTGGATGACTCATCTCTCTGTTGGTGCACTATAAAAAAAAAAATCCCCATTATAAGTCATTTAGTCTCATATTTTGTTTTAAAAATGTGAGATACTCACACTTTTCAGTGCCAATCCACTTGTTTCCAGAATTTCTGTGATACTAGTGATACTGATCTGCCTTATTGTGTCTTACTTCAACATATTTAAACTTGTTCCCAGAAAAAAAATGTATTATCACATCCCACTGTCAGATTTTTTTCACTTGTTATGAGGAAGAGAAGACACTGATGCTGGATTTTAGACCAAATGACTTGTTAAGATGGAGAAGCATTGCAGTGTGCACTGTTTACATGTTGCATCGATAGTCATAAAAACCCATTAACCTGTGTGTTAAAAGAGGAACTTCTTTAATGTTTACACCTTTACGAATCATTATGTTGAAGCAGCCTCATATATGATCATTACAAAATGTTTGATCAGCTCATGCTTTCTCTGACATCATTAAGGCCGTCATGTTGTAGGCTCCCAAGTGGTTGTTGATACACCAGTGTGTCATTAGTAGGGTTGTTGTACAATGTCTGAATCCAGCAAAGACTCTAAAGACCATATAATTTGTTTTTAGACATGTGACATGATTCTCTGTATGTGGAGATTGCATAACGTAAAGGACTTCACCATGTTGCACACATATGCAAAGCTCAGGCAAGGTGAGGTGAAGCTAGCTGAGTCAAGAAGGGATGGAGCGAGCTGGTACTTGTTAGGCTGGTACCAAGCTGTGCATGATAAAGGTGTACAATAAACAATAGGTGCACAATGTGTTGGGTATGAATTTATCAGTCCATATAGTTACATTGCCTCAGAGGATCAAACAAGGTCATACAACCAGTAAAATGAGATGAATCATAAACATGTTTTACATGCATGTGATTGTATTCAGCTGCAAAACTGCCCAAGCTTTTGTTTGCACCTGATTATTTGAACCTCCTTCTTCATCCCTGTGTGTCAGGTGTGGCTGGATGCTGCCACTCAGATTTTCTTCTCCTACGGGCTGGGGTTAGGTTCTCTGATCGCTCTGGGTAGCTACAACCCCTTCAACAATAATGTATACAGGTATGTGACAGCTCAAGCTGATTTTTTCTGGTGGTTTACGCATGAAATACAGTAAACTGATCACTTAATATGTATAAAATGTGACACAAGTAGGTTACAGTTCAGGTTGATTCATCACAGAAATGCAAAATCCTACATGAAGTAAATACCTATTCACAAGAAAATATAGTGCACTTCAGATATCGCTGAAGCACGGTTCACTCAGAAATGCTTTTTTGAGCAGCCTGAGCCACACAACAATTTGGTTGTGCAACATTCAGGCGGTCCACACTGAAGATGTCACTTCACAGGGTTGTTTTTGGTTTCCTGGCAACATACTATATTTTGGACAGTCTATTTCAGGGCTATTTGAGCCTCCAGCTGTGTCAGTCAGTTTCATTATTGTAGCTCTGCTGTCTGTCTCTGTAGAGAGAAGCACAGGGATTCGCTTGCCTCTGCCAGTGTCACAGTAGAGAATAAACACTTGCCAGTTTCCCAACTACATCCGTGGCTTGCTCTGTCCTTGGCCACAAAAATATTTTAAAACGGCTGATTCCCATTTTAAATGAACAGGTCAATAAAACGTATTGGGCTTCAGTGCTACTACAGGAAATGGCTTCTCTCTGTCCCTTTTCCCCGTTTCCCCCCACTTCGCCCCCGCCCTTCTCCACAATGTGTGACGGGTTGATAAAGAATTGATACAGGCGTAACAATGGCTGCCTCGCGCTTTGTCTCTCCCCTACAGAGACTCTGTCATTGTCTGCTGCATCAACTCCTTCACCAGCATGTTCGCTGGCTTTGTCATCTTCTCCATCGTGGGATTCATGGCCAATGTGACAAAGAAACCCATCGCTGATGTGGCAGCCTCAGGTAATTGCAATCAATGTTGAAACTCAATAGTGACAATAGGCCCTGAGAAGAGACTCTCATAACTGCACAAAAATTAGACCTATAACTCTCTAGATGTGCTGTCAGTTATCATGTCAGGCAGAAAGCGAAGGTGTTAGCCTGGCAGTTATGTTTGCTGCACTTTAATGCATCGATTAGAATTGAGTTATTCTCAGTGATTTTGCAAAACTGCTGGTCCTCTGTAATAGCACTTACCAAGGCTGAGTTCTAATTTTCTACTTTTCATTTTTTGGGAAGGACATCATTGTACTTGAGTTCTTTTTTATGACTTAGAACCTAAAACTATATGATTCTGTGCAAATAAATCCAGTTAATTACCATAAGCAGTTAATGCATCTTATTAAGTTTGTTAGCTGGGGCCTGTAACTTTCCCTCCAACTCAGCTTTTATTAGTGTCCTGTTGTAAATCACAGGTCATCATCTTTACCTTCACTGTCTGTCTTTTCCCAGGACCTGGTCTGGCGTTTTTGGCTTATCCTGAGGCCGTCACCCAGCTTCCCATCTCCCCTCTCTGGGCCATCCTCTTTTTCTCCATGCTGCTGATGCTGGGGATTGACAGTCAGGTAAAGAGAATAAAAAGGAAAAAAAGCCTCACATGAGGTTGTAGGACTGTAATTATTTGTCCTAATGTGAAGTTTTTCACTATTTCAGTCTGTGATGATATCATACACCCCAACAAAAGCAAAATATGTATGCTATAATATATGCTATAAAAGTGCTTCACCTCAGCTGCACTGTAGTAAAATTCCTGTTTTTTGGCAATCAAACTATTTCCCAGTATAAGTGAAAAAAGAAAACTTCAGATTAGTCATGTTTAAGCCTAGGATTCATCTGCTATTGCATTCATTTATTACTAATGGGTCTAAGGTTTCATAATGGGTCTTCAAACTGTAATAACCTTAGTGTAAGGTCATTAACTTACTCTTACTCTTGCTTTTCCTTCACTTCAGTCCTAACCGTCGACGATTGTCACAATTTTATGATGCCGCATTGTTATGACAAAGCAAAAATGTTGTGTGGTGACTTAGTTTCAATGTTATTTTCAGCATCCATTCAGTTCTGCACAGTCTAGCGGTTTTCCTATCGCTGATAAACAACTCTAATAATTCTGCAGTCATTTTAATGAGCCTATAGAATTTTTAAATTAGTTTTTTTAATGAACAGCCTCTTCATTTCTGCATATTGTAGAGAAAGACTCTATTGTGACACTGAAGCAACAGCATTGTAACACTCTTACAAAACAAGTCTTGCCGTCTCTGCAGTTCTGCACCGTGGAAGGCTTCATCACTGCACTGGTGGATGAATTCCCTCGGGTTCTCAGAAATAGACGAGAGCTCTTCATTGCCGGTGTCTGCCTCGTCTCCTACGTCATTGGACTGTCCAACATCACACAGGTAAGTGCCTTTCCTTACTGGATAATGCAACATCCCAATCTCTACTTGTTTTAAAATATTCTCATATTAAGATACACTCGTACTAATCTTCCCTGGTTGACTGTCAAGATTGATGTCTGTTGCTTGTCCAGGTAAATATCAAGTCTAAATTTATTCATTTTATTATGTATTCCATGGGAAAATGTATCCAGTGTTTCCAATTTTTTTTTAACATCAACCCTTCAACCACAAAAATATTATGAGGCAGTTGCTCAGGGATGGTACTTCACATGATAAAAATTCATATAAATAAATTATTCCATGTATAATATGGACTGATACATATCAAATCAAGCTATTCCTTCTTAAATCATCATCACCATCATCATCTCCAATATTGACAGAGGCCAGCAGAAGCCCAGGGTCTCCAACTGTGAAAAATTCGATTTCAAAAATGCTGAATTGCTAACTCATAGCCGTGTATTCTAGACACGTTACAGAGGTAAAACATGGAGTTGTGAAGTTTCCCACAGGAGGCCAGCAACATAACCAGCAGCTGGCCCAGTAACCTGGGAGGCTGTTTACCCAGCAGTGAATTAGCCAAGTGACCTTCACATGCAGTCCAAACAGCATCAAAGGTAAAAGGTCAGGGTCCATACTCCTTCAGGGTGCAGCCGTGTGTCTCAAATAGCACAGGTCATTTGACGTATTCTTAATGAATAGCAATCATTCTCAACCTGCAGCTCACAATATTTCTTTTATCCCAACCAAAATGTATAATTCCATCTACATAGTCAATGAAAATATATATCGACTTCCCTTCTGATGTGTCTTGATGCACTCTGTTAAATCTCACAACACAACATGACATTCATCTGAAGCTCTATATCACAGTAAATGAGTCATATTAGTTTTAAACCAATTATTGTTACAAATTTTAGAAGATCAGAGAGAAAATTCCCTCTTTGTGTCTGAGCTCGAATATCTGACTGTGATCTGTGGGACATCAGGAACTAATGAATGTACACTATATTATGATTATTTTATGTAAGTCTTTTATCATAACTCTGCTCTGTGCCATTAACACGCATTCACCTGTGCTCATCTGATAACATGCTGGCTGTATTTTGATATGTTTGGTAGGTTGAAGTCCTTTTCCAGCCATTGATTTAACCCCTAAAAAAATCATCTCTATTAATCAATATTACATACTTAGAAATTGTTTTTCTTTCTTTCTTTTTTTTATTAGGAAAAAACATCCCTTCATGCCTTAAAATGGCTTGGATATAATGCTACACATTGCCTTCATTAAGTATTCAGATATCTATGAATCTTCTCCCACCTCCCTGCCTGCTGGCATACCTTTGAGTTACACTAATACCATTCATGTGAAGCAGCCATTTAAAACAGTCATCAAGGACAGCTCCACCAGGAAGACGAGAATAAGTGACACTTGTGGATGTTGTGCCGTAGTTGATCATTTAACCGTGTAACCAAACCAAAAAATCAGCAAATCTCTTAGTTAAACTAATATTGTTCATATGAAGCAGCCATTTCAAGTTGGTGTTGTTGCTTGATGTTTTTTATTTTAAAACAAAACATGACCGGTGAAGCTGCTGCTGCTGATATGCAAAGCAGCACGTCATCAACTGATGGGATTGGCTGTTGGATCTCTGATGTACCAAATTCCCCAGGATATGTCTGAGTCTCAGATTTTAGGAGCGTGCACAGACACGTGAAAACACCTCTCTAGTGACAAACTTTGTACAGATACAAGTCTGCACTACGTTTACCTGATAGCGGTAGTTACTGGTAACCTTTCAGGACAGGCTTTTATATACATAATATAAAAAATAATGCAATATGATGAGTAAAAGCTAGCCAACAGTATATGGAGCAGTTAGAGCTACACCATTAAAATACCTCTTACAGGTTAGTACATCGATCATTTAACACTCTGAAAGGGGACTTACGTACGCAAGGAATGCTTTAGGTTTCATACTTCATATATTACAGCTAATACTTCCATTTTCCACCATTGTAGTAGTAGTTGTGATATTGGCTAAAATCAAAAGTCAACAAAAAGTAGGTCAAACCCCTTCTGTATGCATCTACTAGTGAACTTGATAACGACAAAATCACTCTAAGGTCATATTTGCCTACGACACCAGAAGACCCTGCATCATCCCTCTACTTCTGCCACACTGGATTCACATCATGCCACATGCACGATGAGGCAGTTACCCTAATCAGCGCTCTGGGCTGTGTATATCAAGCTTCACAGAGTAGGAGTGCTCGCCTGGGATCAGTGAGCAGGTCCCTTTGAGCTGGTTCCCAGAATGACCTGATAGGCGCAAGAGACTCTGGACTGGGAGATGCCTGATCTGTGCTGGCCTGGTCTGCGCTGGCCCTCTATCACAACACAGTGTCTCCACAAGGAATCCATACTCGCCGATTCCAGGCTCACCAATGAGACGTCGCTAACCCTCACCAGCCACAGCCACTGGTGCTCTCGCCCTGGGTGTTATTCCGCTTGACCGGTTTTGTACTACGCTGTAAATCTAATGCTATAATTGCATCTCCTCTGTTCTCCCCTGTTTTTCATCTGTCTCATCATTGTCTTCTTCTCTTCCTGTCTCTCTCCTCACCAGGGTGGACTGTATGTGTTCAAGCTATTTGACTACTACTCGGCCAGTGGAATGTGCCTGCTCTTCCTGGTCTTCTTTGAGTGCGTCTCCATTTCATGGTTCTATGGTGAGCCACTAATTTTTTTTAAATGACCTGACTTAGGATCCAGGGGTTTAATAATCCCTCTGTCTAAGGATTGTCCACATTTAATAGCTTTCATTGCTGGCACACAGGAACTAACAACTAAAGAGTTCTCTAGGATTAGACTAGGAACATGAGGTGTGAGGTGAGCCTTCATTTTAGTGCGTCACTGTACTTACATTATACAACAATTATGTTCAGGTGTCACAGGACTTTGGTCCGTGTACACACTCTTTCTATGTTTATGCTCTTTGTTTCAGGTGCGAATAAGTTCTATGACAACATCGAGGAGATGATTGGCTACAGGCCCTGTCTGTGGTGGAAGGCCTGCTGGGTCGTTTTCACTCCGCTCATTGTGGCTGTAAGTGTTGTCTTTTTGTAGCAGGCAGAATTAAACCAACTATGTAACCAGTCACCTAACGGGGGAACAATCTCTTTTAGTTAAGTACGATATTGAGGTTTACAAGGTCTCTAGTGAAGTTGCTGACAGCTACAATCCTTAGGCCACACTACTTTATGGTTTCTCCATAACAGCTTGATGAACATGTGCATGAAACTCAAACCCGACCGCCATCAGTTTAAAGATGGATTGGATTCATCAGCTGCCATACTTAAAATGACATTACTGTCAGACTGTATGTTTTTGTTATACTGTCAGAGGCTTTTCAGGCTAAAATCTCATTCTACAATCTCACTAACATTTCCATTGGCACCTGTTAGTAAAGTGGGTCTGTAAAGACTCTTATTTAGAAGTTCCCAAAAGCAGAAGTGTTTCAGAAGCAGGCCACAAAAAGGCAAAATCAGGTTCATCATGGATCAGTATTTGTGCAATTTTAGAGTTGTAATTGCTTTCAAACAGTCGATCAAGCAGTAATGTGATAGCGTGTCCAGTCTCAACCAAATGGGTGAGTATGAATGTAGAAAGTGATGAAATCGATGAATGATGACAAGGATGTTAAGATGTATTTCCCTGTGTCTCTCACATCCCAGGGAGTGTTCTTGTTTAGCGCCGTGCAGATGGTTCCCCTCACTATGGGTGACTATGTGTTCCCAGCTTGGGGCCAGGGGGTGGGCTGGTGCATGGCCCTCTCCTCCATGGTCCTCATCCCTGGCTACATGGGCTACATGTTCCTCACACTCAAGGGCACATACAAAGAGGTAAGGCCAACATCCCTTTGGTCCAATACATTAAGGGATGGACAAACATTAAAGCCTTTAACTACAGCATTTGCCACATTTGTTCTAAGTAAACCAGTGCGTTCTGACATAATGATGCACTGCAGAGTACACTGACCTGGAACTGACATCATCTTCACTTACCATATATTTCCATCATTTTCAAAATAGCGGATAATATTAGCAGTACCAGCTTTTCGCACTGTGTGTTAAAACAGCTTAACCCACTGTCCTTTTGTTCAGTGCACCATAATTGTGTTGTAATACTTTATTTAACTCAGTGCTTTTGAGCAAACACATTAGCATGCTGGATAAAGAAGTGATAATTTGGCATGGAGAATAGAGTAGCAATAAAAGGATTACTAAAATGGAGATTCTAATTAGTTCAATGTTAAACAATTCTTGCTGCCTTTTTGCTATACCAGACACTGAGGTCTCAATAAATGGCATGCATTTGTATGCAGTAGATTGAATGGTACATTTCACTGATCTGATGCTCTTAATCACTGGCAGATAATAGCTTTTCAGGCATGCCTCTGACATTGAGGGATCTTCGATTGGCAATCGTCTATAATGGACTGAATAATAACCTTACATCCATACAGTCCTTAGTGACACATATAGCTCCGTAACGAATGACTCTAAAGCTGCCGCTGAGAGGATAAATGAGCTGTAATTGCTGGCAAAGCAACAGAGACTGTCAGAGGCGATGTGCAGGTGTCAGATCCTTCAGTACCAGCTGATGGCTGATTGTCTAATTGTAGCAATCAGCCAGCTGATTAGTGCTCTGCACCCAGGCGGACGCTTGCTTTCACAAACACTCCACATGGATGCCTACAGAGGAGCCATCCCAGCTCCAGAGTCATCCGCATTTCAGATGGTTCGACAAGTATGAGTTTTGAGATTCAGTTTTGAGGGCTAATTTTGGGCTCTGGGACCAAAGAAAATCGTATTCTGGATTTTTTGCAGACCCTGAACCATTTGTTGGTACAATAAAGTGCAAATTGTGTGACTTTTATTATCTGCGGAATATAAACATTGGTGGTTTGATTTTTCTTCTCCAAATGGTATAGATCACCCATCACCATGTTTCCTTAGAGTACCTTGTGAAAGCATGCTTATGCTGCATCAGTGCACTCCTCATCAGCTCATCAGACAAATATCACATGACCACCTCTCATTTACCAGAAACCCATGTTTAGGTGATAATTGCATGTGCACTGCAATGTCAGAAAGCTTGACCAGTGACATGTTCCACCGAAAGATTTAAAAAATAAACAACAGGGGTGAATTCTTCAGATCACTGCCTCTTGCTTACTGACAAGACTGGTTCCTGTTACAGTGATTTGCACAATATGTATCCATTCAATGTGGTTGAAAAGACAAGTTGTATGGATTTTATATTCCATTGAGCTGATGCATTGTTTTTTCAAGCCCACACATGTCAAGGTGAAACCTGGATATTGTTTAAATATCCAAATATCCAAATAGCACTTGTATTTACAAGTTACGGCCATTTGAGTCCAAATTTCCAATCATTAACTTGGAAATTTCCGACTTTACAAGTTGATGAGGTCCGCCTGAATGCACCATTACACTCAGAGCCTGAGGTGGTGCAATCGATATTAAGCCTTAAGCTGTTGGCAGGTGTATTTTGTTTCAGCTTTTGAGGGTAATTGTGAACTTTTAAACTGTTTTTTTTTTCTCTTCAAATCACAGATGTCTCATTTTCATTTATTTATCACTATTGTTATTATTATTATTTTGATTGGCAATATCTGAGTATCTCTCAGCTGTTTTATTCTTCTCTGTGCCTCTCCCTCCCAGCGTCTGAGGCTAATGATCAAGCCAGTGGTGCTGGTGAAGTCCCAGGAAAATGGCCCCGAGCAGCAGACAGAAAACCAGAACCAGAACCCTGCCAACGAGGAAGCTTACATCTAGAACCTTCTGCCTGTGTCTCTGTCTAATGGGCCAGACTGGCACTCCACATACAGAAAAAACGTAATCAAGGTTGGGAACAACCACCAGACTTCCACGTCTGCTTTTATTCACCTACCTCCTGGGGACACGCGAGACCAACCTGATTACACCATTATTTTTAGGGGTTTTTCTGTTTGTTTATTTGTATAATACAGAGTTATAAAAATTGTGAGGAAAGACAAACTACCCAGCAAAGTTGTTGTGATAGTTTGAATTTCATTATGCAAAAAATTGTTAGTCTTTCTAGAAAAGGAAATGTGACCTAGGAAATTACTGTATTTTGAATTTATAATTTAAATTTGGAGGCCCGGTGTGATTCAACAGTATTGTGCTAATTTAAAGATATTTACAAGTAATTAATCTATTAAAATACATTACTGTACAAAGAAAACTATAGAGTAAATTCATTTTGCTTGTACATGAAATAAATACATTAAATTGAATGCAATGTAGTAGGTGAATAAATGCAATATGAAAATTGCAAAGAGGAAATTGAAAATTGAATTTAGCGCAAAGACTATATGGGAATGTGCAACAGGTAAGGCCAAATCTCCTTATATGTGTAAAATATTATTTAGCCAGACTATCATTCCCTCCCAGTACCCTGCAGTTATCCAGTAATGTTTACCACCCAGTTCTGGGGCTACCTTTGAAAAGCACAAGTCCAGTGAGGATTTCAAAGCATCTGAACCCTTTGGGCATGATTGAATACCTGTGACAAAAGCAAAAATAACCTATATAGTATAAATAGCAAGAGACTGTTAAAATTGTTTCTTTGTTTTCTAAAGAACAGTAACTTTGTATGTTGTCTGAATCTTTTTTTAGAATCACTTTTAGGATGTTTTCTATGTAAGAGTGAGAAGGACCAAAATCATACTCTCATGTTCAAAAGATTGGTGAAGACATTTGACCCGCTGATGATCGCTAAAACAAAAATCAGGCATCCCCATTTGCCTCATTGCAAAGCAACAGGGTACTAAATATCAGCCTATGAACACCATTTGGATTTGTGAACCGCCACCACCACTAACAGCACAAATATAAAGACGTAACCATTGCAGAAGTCCGACTTTTAACTGCATGCATTCGCAATGGAGTACTGCTGCACTTTTGCCTGAGAGGAAATATTTTGAAAATGTGTATTTTGGGCCATCTCTCAAATACTGAAAACCAGCCGATTGAAAAAGAGACGTTTTGTGTTGCGATAGGTCTATGCGTATTCAGTTCTACTTTCCAACATTTGAGAAAGAATAGGCTGTAAATGGCTGCTGCAATGGCAATGAAGGATGACAGGGGACTTCTGTGATAGCTACTGCTACTCTGACTGAAACCGTTACTTAGCAACCCACTCCTCAGGAACAAAGATGGAAATAACCAAATTCTCTAAGATACTACCGCAATACACTGAAAAAAAGGAATAAAAAAGTCCATTTTTCCATCAGTTTTTTTTTTTAAATCCAACATGATTCCCACCAACATCAGAACATAAAAACATACAGACTACACAATATTAAAGCACATGACATATTCAAAAGCTGATCCAAATTGTTGCCTCATTTTTTAGTGCTATTTCACTAGCATACGTTTTTTGTTTTTTTTTTCACGGTCAGAACTGTGAAGGCCTTCAGTGAGTCTTTTTAGCGCAAGCCATAGTGTGTTTCTGTCCCGTTGCTGGTGCAGATTTCTAATATCCGATGATGACAGAAAAACATTGGCTAGGCCAGAGGACGATGTTGTCAAAAGTATCGCTGGCCCCTTTGACAAGACAGCAGGACATAGTCATATATTATACAGGCCAACACCACTGAAACTATTCCTTTTCATTTGGTAAAGGAAAACCTATTATTACATATCAAGTTGTTCGGCAATATAAAAAAAAAGATATGTAGATGCTGAATTTGTGATGTAGATGAGTTAACTCCACAGATATATCTGTAGTACTAAAATAAAGGATCCAGAAAATTTGCTTCTGTGGCAGCTAAGTGCGACAGGAATCAGGTTGAATATGTCCCCTTTATTTTGTTTTATTTTGCAAAGCTATATAAATTAAAATGTGCAATGATAAAGGGTTCCATGAATTTTGTATAAAGCTACCATAATGCAGTTTCTCTCTTGAATGATGTTGTAAACTGGACTGTGTAATACATGTATCTGTGAATGTCCGTACAACCTGAAGTTTTTGTCTAAATGTTGAAGAAAAAAAAATCCGATATTATTTGCTGTTTTCTGCAATAATATGACCATCTCAGAAACTAAAGCACATATCTTTCTCAAATGTAAAAATTATAATTACAATAACAATAATAATAACAATGATAGTAATAATGACAATAATGTAATAGAAATGTCTAGTCAGAGAATATTGTTTTGTATATTTCTAACTGTTTCATGGGCCTAATGTAAAATATTATATGTAAAAAAAAATATAATAAATGTCTTTAGATGGTGTTATATGAAAAGCATGATTGCCATATATGTTATCTGCAAAAATAAATAAAGACCTATAGATTATAATGTGTGTCTCATGAACTATTTTTATTGGAAGAGACTGAAATCTATTTTGTGGGAATATTACATTCAGTTTTAAAGAGATATGAAAAAGTGTGACTATATTTGATTGATGGATGTAGCTAATGAGCAGCCTAGAGGTGTGGAAATACACTTCAAGTATACTGTAACATGATTGGTGCTTATTTACCTGTTCAGTGTTGTGCTATTACATAAGTGGAAATAAATATGCAATCATCTCCATTACCGTAAAAGATGCTCTGTGCAGCCTAAACCAATCAAAATGGCTCTTGCCACAGCAAGATGGTGGTGACACCTGCAGCGATAGTATAGCTGCACTGGCCAGCTGCCAATCCCTCTCAATGACAATGTAACATCACTCTGTGGTTAAAAGGCAGTTAACCTAAATTTAATATGTACAAAAAGAAGAGACACTTTCATTGAATTGATTCTGAAAAACTCTGTTGCAGTGCACATAAAACAAAGATGTAACAAAATGTCTTGCTCTCCGAACTGCATGTACCTTTGCTTTCATCATAAGATATTCTTGTGGTTATGAGGGCAATATGGCTTTTGATGATTAGAGCAATGGTGGAAGGGGAGGTGAGGTTTGGAGGCAGGACACACGCAAAGCAGCAAGGCATTCGCTCACATTCACAAACGCACCTCTGTCTCACACACAATATGTAAATACACATATCATGCATGCAGAGACAAAGCCAAATGATAGCCATGAACCTAACCTGTTTTCCCTAAATGCCATCCATTATTCTCCCTTTATGTCTTGAATTTTCTTCCAAAGACTTGAGGCATTTGTGCTAATCCGCCCATTGTTCGGTTTATACAATATTCATGCCTAAAATCCACTTCATAGCGCATAAAGACTGACTGGATGTGCTGTATTGGTAATGATAGTTGCTGTGGCATCCATCTACATGATGCCTCTCAGCAGATGAGGTTAAGCTGGGACAATGTGAAGTATAACATTGAAATAATTTCCAGATATGTCTATGATAATATGAAATTATATTACCACTAATTTCTAAGTAAGTGTCTGGGCTTCCTCTAGTGTGTGTGTGTGTGTGTGTGTGTGTGTGCATGCGTGTATGTGAGAGAGAGAGACATTCCATACCTGGTCATGCCAACCCTCAACAATGCTATGGTAGTGATGACACTGTGTTTTTTGAATGTATATGTACAGTCGGTTTATATGCACATGTGTCCCTGTGTGCACGCATATGTGCAAGTCTGGGTCTGCTCATCGGAGTGTATGTGTGCGGTGGCAGTAGCAGTAGTGTTAGTAGTGGTGATGACACAGCCTCTCTCCTTACAGACATGAGCGTAGCAGCTCTGACAGCTTCAGTCTAGCAGAGGTAGTAGCAGCTCACTAGTCAGCTCCAGGGCCCAAACAACACACACACTGTGGAATTGGTAATCTGTTTTCCCTCCCTGCTGGCTGGGCCATGGCTCACAGTCGCATGCACGCTCTCCAAGCACATCACAATCACTGAGCACTGACTTGAGCAGAATGGGTAGGGGCAAAAAAAACAGAAAAAAACATCCCCCCCCTAAGTCTTCTTACAGCTACAAGGCTGGAGATGCGGTGTGTTGCCACAGCTGAATCATGTGAGCAGCACCATAAGGTTGTGCAATTAATTCTGCAAAAGGAGTTAATATATATGTTACTGGATGGATGGATGATCTGACAGAGAAATGAATGGCAGAAACACAGTCAACCAAAAAGACTGATGCATCTTTGGCTTATATAACATACAGTGTAGCCAGTTTCCTGCATATACTACTGCCAATATATCATCTATACTTGATTTCATTTCTGAGTATTTCATTCTGCCATTTTAAAAAATGTTGACATTTGCTTTTACAAAAAAATTACAAAAAAATTGTAAGTGACACTACAGTATATTTTTTTAAAGTTTTTATCTTAGCACCACCACCAATCTATCTATCTATCTATCTATCTATCACTATTTATCTCTAAGATATAGATAAATATCTGGCAAACATCATTAATCATAATAGTGCTTTTTTTAAATCAGTATGTTAATAAAGAATATTCTATAAATGCTGTGCATATGCGTATATATAGAATGAAAGTATTGAAATAATTTTAAAGAAAACATGTGATATTAGATGTATACATATGTGTCACACTGTCTGTGTATCACATTCCCTACATATTCAGTCGCCATAGTGCATGCAGCTGAATCAGTGTTTGTCACATCAGTCCTAGGATCCCTTATTCTCGTTCAGACCAAAGCTGAATCAGAACATTAGTGAGCCTTCATGGCTTTCCCTCTGTTCACCTTTACAACCGGCGACTGATAGCATATCTGCTCCCTGCAGACTGACAGACAGACAGGCTGAGAGAGAAGCAAATGCCCTTATCACTGCCGACCATATGATGGGATTAGCTGGAGTGTTGTCTAACAAAGCATTAATGAACAGTTTTAATTGCCTGCATGGTATACCCTGCCAAGTCCTGCCTGGACTACACACACACACACACACACACACATGCACACCGGAGCATTTTTTGTGAGGCATATGTGCCCCATCTGAAATGGTGTCAAAGTGATACAGAATTTGTATTCATTACTGATGTACAGACAGAGCATTACTGCTATCATTCCAATCCAAAGCTTTTCAGGGTGACAGTGAATATGGTTTTGAAGACATTCATTTTACGTGAACCTCAGTTCTCTCCCTGTCACATTACTTGAAATCAATAGATGCTTTTGATTATCTTGTATAGACCTGTGGTAGCAATAGGAGGTTGCTACCCCTGGGACCTGAATCACTCTCTGATTAGGGCAGAGAAGCTCAGATGTTGTTGCTAAACCTCTAAATGCTACTGTAAGGGACAGAGGCTAATGGCCAAGTGAGTTCTTGTATTTGATTTTATCAAAAAGCTATCATGAGCAATTTTAATAATGCATCAGATGAGAGTCATCACCTTGCAAAGTATCATGCTCATCATGTATAATGTATTTCTAATTTTCTCATAAGCACACAGCCTAAGAGACAACTTGTGTCATCTCTGCTTCATCTACTATGATTCTTGTTTTTGTGTCTGTTGTATGTATTGTGCTACACTGGTAACATGTTCTGCAGCAAGACCCAAGTGCTGGAGAGACTGTTCCATAGTTAGCATGACATTTCCCTTTTTAACATATTGCAAACAGTCTTCACTTTACATGCCCCATGAAATGCTATCATGCCCGAGATCAACAACAGTTTCAAGAACACATTCAACACTGCGGTCATTGTTTGACAGACAAGGAGCACTGGACATAACAACACACAAAGAATAACTGAGTTACATCTTAGTCATTGTTTCATTTGTGATTTACACAACCATTTGCATTTCCTCAACTAATATGTTCCTTTTCGGACTGAGCAGGAGCAGCAACCTTAAGGTAGCTGTGATACAGGACTTTTCAAATTAAGCCAACAAAAAACACTTAAATTAAATCATAGTGATGGCAATGGAGGTGATCTGTCCTTTATTTTAAATGTTTTTCATTTAGAGCAATGTTGTCATAATGACTTGTTTCAGAAATGTTTATGCCAGTTGATGCATAATATCACACCTGTCTCTGCCAACAATCGCTCACTTCAAATGAGCCATTTACAGAATACATTGTGAGGAAAATGAAAATATCAGCGGGGACACGGTGATTATTCTGGAGGTTAGTGGTGTGTATCAGCTCACTCAAGAGGTAGGTAAGGGGTTAATTGAAGCTGTGTGGTTGCCGTATTTTCACATAATTAAGTGGAAAACCAATGAATCTGGCAATGGGGACCAACCAAAAACATCTCTGTCACTGTCTCTCTTGAGAACAATTCGTATGATGTTTCATCAGAGAAAAATCCACATAGTTTTTACATGGCAGAAATGTGAGTAAAATATGGGCAATTACAGCAGTGTTTAGGTTAATCATGTATTGATTTGGTATGTCTGTGGTGTACTGTAATATTTTGGTAAGTATCGGTATAAACTGTTGCACTTTGCATGTTTTAGATTGCTGGAATTTCATATATTATTAGTTTTGTTGAAGTTATTTTGTGAATTAAACTACCGTGAATGAAGACAATGGAGCTCTGCATTTATTACAGCAATACCCAGTTAAAGTTCTCCAAACCATACCCATCTATCATGCGTTAGCTGAATGGTGCAAAGTGCAGAAACCATGTTAAAAGCAAGAATTCTGCAGTTGCAACATAATGCAGGTAACCAGTAGTGTGTCTCTGCTGCTTGAACCATAGGTTGTTGCTCAGACCCACTCTGCCTGTGTTTTTGTGATGAATGGAGATGAGAGGCGGCCTGTGTGACAAAACTGGGACCGTGACTTCCAGCTGGAAACAGCTCCTTTCTCCTGGCAAGAGTAAGGAGCCCCAAACAGAGCTCAGCCTCATTCTCTGTGCTGTTTTCCTGTCCTTGCATCCTTGCCCCATTTCTCTTCTCTTCTCTTCTCTTCTCTTCTCTTCTCTTCTCTTCTCTTCTCTTCTCTTCTCTTCTCTTCTCTTCTCTTCTTCTCTTCTCTTCTCTTCTCTTCTCTTCTCCTCTCTTTCTCTCTGCTCTCTTCTTTTCTCTTTCTTTCTGCTCTCCTCTCTGCCCTCCTCTCTTCTCTTCTCTACAGTAGAGTGAGCTATTGCCATGCCACAGCCTCAGCCATTCAGCTTACTTCCCTCAGACTCTGGGGTCTTTTGCCACGCCACATTTATCACCAAATGTACCAGGAGTGCCGTGCATCTCAAAGCACAGAAGCCGCTCCCTGTCCTTGTAACATCTTTTTTTTGTCAATGTACGTTGACGTGGAGGAAACAGGATGGGATGAGATGACGTGTAATGAAAAGAAATTTGCATTGCACGCCTTAAACTGAAGTTCAAATTAAGGAAAGCATGCAGATTGCAAGCAATTTTCCAAAATAAATTATATATTTGGTGAATTGCAGTCACAGCCATCCCCCATTTCTAGAACAATTGTTTTAATGTCCTTGCGTTTTATACCCTCTTATACCTTCCTGCCCGCCCCCTTGTTATACCATGTTTTTGTTTGTCTTATCTCATTCTCATCATTACCAGTGTCACTGAGAGACAGGACGCCAAAATCTAGGAATATGCAGCTGGTCTCTTTTTTTGTGCTCTTCTTCTATCTTACTTTGCTCTTCCTCTCCCCTCTGCAAATATATTATGACAGTGCTCTTGTCATAGTTGATACATTCACATGCTTTCAGTCCCCATCCGATCTTTGAAAAACACAGTTTTTGTCAGTAAGGACAGGTGATCTTTGTTGAATCAGAGATCTATTTTTTTTTAATTAAGTAGGTTAAATTGCTACTTCTTTTACTGTCAAGAACTATCAACTCATCAAGCACGCTATGATACAGCCACGTTGTTGGGCCTGTGGATCTCAAACAATATCACAGACTTGACATCAGGTTCTGAAAACACAAAATCATACACACAACAGAATAAGAAAAATGAAAGGCTAAAATGATCGGGTGTACCAGCAATGTTACCTTTGTCAATAAATTTTGGATGAAAAATAGTCAATGACAAACTGTTTTTTCATGATGACGATGATGATGATGTTAACATTGCGAAAACAACATTGCGAAAACAAAAACTAAAAAGAATTTTTTTATTCACCCCCAACATAAATAACAACACACAAATGGCTGAGGTAGCCTAATAGACAGGCACCAATGAACATAAATTTCCCCCCCTTTGAGCCAACCTAAAAAGGCAATAAATAGGTTTTTGTCTGAGGCCAGTTCAGACCAAAGATTTACAACCAGACAAAACCATTTCAGAACTTTGCAGAGAAAAGTGGTTGCATTTTAAACTATGTTGTCTCAGCTGGAATCAAGCCAGCTGATGGCTTGCTGCAACTCAGCTTGTCAAGTCACAGGTGTCTGGTTTTAGAATGTTACAGTGTGATGTGTTGTCTGTTTCTCAGTATCTACAGCCTGGATCTCATCTGTTGTTATCATAAGTGGTTCAATGCTGTGTCTGTAGTGTCTTCTCTATATATTATCATGATAGATATTAGATTTTTATTTAGCATTTATTATGATACAGTTTTGTTTATCTCTACAACAATGGCAACAGAGACAGTGGGGCTTCTGGGGATGGGGCATATTGGAAATTGGGTGTCCTGGGCGTGTCTTTCTTTCCTTGCTCTAGCTCTATGGCAGATTCTCCAGACTACTGGAGTTGATGTTTCAATACAGAGCCTGAGTGATTCTACGCTCCAGGTGTTTGCCTTTATGACCAGAGAGCTTGGGAGACTGATGTCCACTTTGACCTTGGCCTGGTGCCAGTGTGGCTTGCCAATTTCCGCTTGTCAGTGGGGTGCAGGAAGATACTTTGCATGCCCAACAAGCCCAGCAGGCCTTGAAGAATGGTGCTCAAGTGAACAAATTCAGGAAACAGTTTACTGATTTAAGCCTGGTACCTTTGCCTAAATCAAGACATAGTAATATTGCGGCCAGCACTCAGAGTCCCTCAAGAGCCAGACGCTCCTCTTTTCAGGAGGGTCACCCCCAACAGATCCCTCTGCAGCCTACCTTTCAGCCACCAAGCGATAGTGTGCCCAAACACAGGGCTACTTACAACATACCCTCCAAGCCACCCAAAGGTCATAGGAGTTGAGCCTGACTCCCAAAGTCCAGGCACCAGCCATTGTCCCCACAACATCTCTACCGCTGGGAGGCTTTGATTTCAGACCCTTAGGTGGCATCACATCTATCCAAGGGGTAAAGTATCAAGTTTAGACATCAGTCTCCAAAGTTCAACGACTCAATCAAGAGGGAAGTTGAGGGTTTCAGCTTATTTCCTTATTTCAAAGAAGGATGGCAGCTTTTGCCCAAAACTCAATCTCAGAGAACTGAACCACTTTGTAAAGGATTTTTGTTCTCACATGCTTTGCACAACAGATGTTCCCCAGGCTGAGTCAGAGAGAGATTTGGTTTAAAAGTACCAACTTAAAGGATGCTTATTTCCGTGTGTGTAGTTCAGGCAGTTCCTTTGCTTTGCCTTTTTGGGACAGGCACACCAAATGGGACCACTGCTCTCACTCACCCCTTGGATCTTTACCAGGTGCACTGAGGCAGCACTACCTCCTCTGTAGGCCAGGGGCATGTGGAGTCTTCCTTACTACGAAGATTGCTTGATATGTGCCCCATCCTGGAAGCAGGCAATCTGCATCACAACAAGTCCTTTGGCCCACATGACCTAGCTGGGGCTCACTGTGAACACTGTGAAGAGCTCTTTTGTTTCCAGTGTCTGAGTCATGTTCACCCTTGATTCAGTGTCAGTGAGGGTCTCTCCCTTTCCCCAAAGGGTGGACGAAATTCTCGGCCTCATCCCCCAATTTTCAGACAGGCACAAGGATAACATACAGCCTAGTCTTCCAGTTGCTTGGCCAACAGAAAGCAGCATTAGTAGTCATCTCTCTAGGACTCCTTTCAATGCTCCCCAGATTGCCCTTAGCTGCATGTTTGGCACCTGGATGACTGTGTGCCAGATCCTGTGTGCCAACAGGTGAAAATTCTTTTCCAGTTGGTGTGGGATGAACACCTAAGACCCAGAGCATTGCTCTGTGCCTACATTGCTGAAGTATTGCTGGATAATGGGCTGTCAGTCTCTACCATTAAGGTGTATGTTGCTACCATCTCAGCTCAACATGTTTTGGTGGACCATCAGACGTGGGGTCACATTCTCTAGTGAGCTGTTTTCTGAAAGGTGTTCTCCAATAGCTGCCCCACATGTTGTACAGATGTCTTCATGGGATTTGCTTATTGTCCTAGAATCTTTATGTTCCCCACTGTCGGAGCCCCTGGAACAGGCTGACCTCAGATGGCTGTCTGGTAAGACTTCCTTTCTCTTCACTGTTGCATCTGCAAAGTTAAGTGCTGAGCTTCATTCCTGTCCATTGCCAGGGACGTTTGTGTTGGAATTCTAATGGGTCTGGGGTATCCATGTGGACCAGCCCCTCATTTCTTTCTAAGAGGCTTTCAGCTTTTCACATCAATCCGCCTATTGATTTGGCAGTTTTTGCCCTGCAGCCAGGGATGCAGGTTCTGCTTTCCAGTTTCAGCCTACTTTGTCTTATTCAGGTTCTGAGACAGTACATAGATGTGTTGGTTGGGTCTGATGTGCTGTTTGTTTGTAATGGAGGGTTGTGCCTTGTCTAAACAGAGACTCTTGAACTGTGTTGTCAATACGATAAGCACACAGGTTCAGAGGCCTCCAGGTGCCCCTGAGTCATTCACTGAGGTGTCCAGCTAGGTCATTCTGCATGAGGTAGCTGGTATGGGTCATCAAGGTATTACATACCATCTCTGGTGGTGAAGAAGAATGAAATAGAACCAAAGTTACAAATGTAACTAAGGTTCTATGAATTGTGGATGACCACCAGAGTTCATTGTCACTCAGAGTCTTGACAAGAGGATTATGTAGGAGACGACTGCTGGGTGCCAGGACGCTTTATCAGTTTGTTTCATCCAGGTTTCATAACCTTAGTTACATTCATAACTCTCACTGCTGTATATGTTGTAGACAGTGATTGTCTGATAGGAAACGTGTTTATTTAGTCTGTAGCTGTAGTTATGCAGAAGATCTAATTCCAAATTCTCTGTTACTTTCTCTCTCTCATCCACTCTCCTTGTGCAGAGAGGAAGGAATGTGATGTCATGCCTGCCTGCCCTCGGCTGTCAAGCCTTCAAACACACACACACACACACACACACACACACACACACACACACACACACACACACACACACACACACACACACACACACACACACATTATTTATAATTGCATCCATGACAGTTGAGATACAAGCCCATCACTCAGTATTATGAAACTATTGAGGCATGTAACAGTCTATAATACAGAGGGAAAAATCTATGACATCTATCACAGATGCACACACATGAACAACGAAAAAGCCACTGTAATCTTATGGATTTGTCCTCACAAAATAACTTCTACAGTCATCTCAGAAAATTGTCCTTTGATGTTTCCCCCTGGAGATTTTCCCAGATTTTTTTCTTATAAATGAACCTATTCAGAGATTCCAAACACCCTGAAACCATGAATAGGCTGCCAGTTGAGTGCCTCATGCAAAATGTGACACAGGAAGTCAGAAAATCTCATCAAGAATGGACAATTTAACCACACCATCTCTATTACCGCTCAAATTCAGGCTAGTGTGTATAATTTTACCGTTAATAGTAACCATGGATTTTTAATAGGCTCATGACGGCTACAGTTAATAGTTTGCACTGTGTGAAGAGCAAATCTAGCTCTGTGTTGCAAATCCAGTGTACATGAATGAGTGATTGCACTCAGACTTCTCCATCCTGTTTTTCCTCTCTCAGCAGCTTCCCCCTAACCTGAGCTACCAGAGCAGAACATGCACTTGTCTTTCATGCTTCAATTTTACCGTTGCCGAGGGGCGTGTTGAGATAAATCGGATGTAATTAGGTGGATGTCGTGAGAGGCAGTAGGATATTAACATGGGTTTCACCACTCAGAATGGTGCCGAATGCCAAGCGCACATCTGCGATAGTCACTTTGTGTTTGCAGACAGATGTTCTTCAAGGCTATGTTTTCCTCCATTTTCAGCATCAAATGTTGGGAATAAAGCATGCATTGTAGAGGAAGAGAGAGTCCAGTACAAGTAGAATGTAGAGGAATTTCCTCAGTTAACACTGCTTCTGTTGTTTCTGCCTTTGAGCAAGACTTGATCATGAATCAAAACAAGACCAACAGAGGACTTCCAGTAAACAGCAAAACGTTAGATAATGACTGTAAATTGACCAGTCAAAACCAAACGTTATCCTTTGCCTCAAAGCATATGTTCCTATAAGTTAAATATTATCTAGTATGATTTTTTCCCCATTTATACCAGTCTACCCTTAAATTACGAGACCAGTACTCAACAATATGTACCAAAAGTTTACAATTAATGGACAAATTATACTGAAGTTACAAGCACTTTTGTAACAGGCCATGTCATTACTGAAGTTCACTACGTACAGCCAAGCAAAGTTTGTTTAACCATGCTTAATTAATTATTATATAAGCCACTTGCAAAGACATCCATTAATGCTTAATTACCAATTAATATCTTACAAAATAACAAACAAATAAATAAAATACTGATTCAAAATAGCCTAAATTTGGAAAATTGGAAACAAGATTTATAACTTATAACTTTGGAGTTACACCTCAGATACTGTAGCTGCCTGATGGGAACACAACTGCTGTGAGAGGAAAAGAGGAGTGAACCCAACCAAACTGAAATGGATACACTAAGAAGAAAAGTAGGAAAGACAGATTACAGATTAAGCGTGCCACATCCAGCACTCTAACTCTCCCTTCTGTCTCTTTTCTCATGGTAAACGCTTCCCCTTTCTCTGTTCGGAAAAAATAGTGGGAAACAGTGAGTCAGGCTAGAGTGTTGAGAGCTGGACTGGACTGTTAATGCTGGCTGATGAATTAAGAGTTGGTTCTGCTGGTTTACCATGTGAATGACTGGGAGGCTTGGGAAGGTTGCAAGCTCAGGACACAAAGAGATACTTCACAACCTGATTGCGCTTTGGTTCACTTCCACATGTCTAAATATTTGCTTCTAGGAACACAACATGGTAGAAAAAGGTACAACACTGTACAGCAGCCCAAAAGAGCTCAAGCATCCTGTTAATTTTGGTGTAAAACACGTATAACAATCAATACTTAATTTAGCTTGACAAGACACTTTTAATCAGCTTTCATTTCAAATTATCCACCAATTTAGGAACAGCCATGTAGGTTTTCAGGACAGATTTTTCATTGCTTACCTTAGCACTGTTGTGCTTTAACTCAGACTAAATTAAATATTACCTAGCTACCCTGCCAGTGAGCAACAGCACATTTTTTCAAATCCACCTAGACCAACAGCTGCAGACTGTCATTTTCAGTGCATTGTTGTGAAGCTAGATTTTGGGTCTGCACAAGCTGTCATTCAGATTAATGCAAAACTATGAACCGTCACTGAAGTTGCAAAATGCAAATTGAAAGCTGACCAGGTGCCTTTGATTTAGGCAGTGGACAGAACTTGCATTGATAGTATTTATACACATTTTGTCCATGTTAATTCCACTGGTGGTTGTAAAAATAACGATCTAAACAACATATTGTGAAATTGTACATCGGAACCAAATATAATGCAGCATCTAATGCAACACTGCCCTGGTGTGTAAGGAGTGGTTTGGCCCACCCGCAGATCTCTGGCGACGCTCCGGCGGGTCTGTGGAGCAGCAAAGTTTGTGGATAATTTTTGTAGATTCAACACAAGGTTATTTTTAACTGATAAAGGTGAAGGATGACATGGCACCCTATGGTCACATGGCAGAAGAAAACAAATACGTGTGCAAATCTAGTCTCAGTTTACAATCCTGTATGTAGATTCATAAACTCTTTGCAAAAAAAAAAAGTGCATATGTGTGTGTGTGTGTGTGTGTATATATACATATATTTATGTATAGTATGTATTGCATATAGGGTCTGAAATTTAGGAGAAGGACAACAGAAAGCATTAGCCCATTTAGTGGTGAGTGTGGTGACTTTAAAAACATGTATAAAAGGTAGTAGCACAGAAAATGAAATTAGAGGGTGTTGAAGAACATGAAACCTGTCACATTCAGGTGGTTTTTCTACAACCCCCCCCCAAAAAAACCAGTTTGGAACAGAAATTCATCATAAGATTACAATCTCAATACATCTGTCCAAACTGAAGAGACAGCAACAGAGAGACAATATTGTTCCCATGTTCAACTGAATCAGATGAGCAAACGTGTCCTAAACCTGTAAAACATGCTAAATGCAAACTTTAGCATTATCTCAACTATGACTATTGCTAGGCCCAGGAACACCATTAGCCAGTCCCATAGAATTTCTATGCGTAACATGATTCCTTTCAAAAGTGTAATATATGGAACAACTCCTCCTCTCTACTGTTATCCTGAAGTTATGCAAATAAAGGAACAAAGTTGTAATCCTGTTAGCATACTTATCCCCGTGTTAAACAAAATTCCACTGAAGTTTGTAGAACCACCAAACACACAGAGAGCTTTCCCCCAGAGTTCATCATAGCCATTTCTCAGACAGATGACGTGAATGGAGACAGGTTATCAAGAGCGCTTCAAATGTAAGTCAAATTTCTGTAAATATTTCTTGTAGAATAATCCAAATGTTTTGTATCCGAACCACGGCACTTACACAGGTCCAAAAAGCCATACGTTGTCCATACTTTGTCTTCTTTATTTACTGAAATGACAGGTTTTTTTGTTATTGATGACATGAAAAGTCCGTCAAATAGTGCAGTTATAGCAATCTGCCGGATAATAAAAAATAATTTGTTATTACTATCACTCAAAATCTAGTGTCACACATAGACTTTCTGGACTCAAAACACTTTAATTATGCTACACAAGCTGTTAGTATATAAAACTCAAATAGTGAAACAGTGCTATCTCCAGACCAGTTTTACCCTCCCAGTTTATAATATAAATAATGCATGCACATATTATATACAAAAATGATTGGCATTTTCTGCTAATCTAATGATGCCAGGGTCAAAGCAGTCTGACCTCTACTTTTGATGCTACAATCTTCGGAAGCTGGTACTGTCATGTTCAACACAGATTTCGCGAGCAGATCCCAACAAAAACATCTCGCTCTACAAGCACTTTATGTGTGTCCTCATTCCCACATTTTTTGACAAACATAGACATGTTATACATCAAAAATATTCAGCATTTTCTGCCAAATCTAGTGATGCCAGGGTTTCAACAGCTGCAAAAATAGCTGGCAGAGCATGAGTCACAGTCAGCCATTTAGCCGTCAGCCTGCATTTGTGCATGCTGGCAAATAGCTTGAGTTTTGTTTTAAAAGGTATCTGACTATCAATACAAATATTATATTACACCAATGCAATCCTTATGTTTTGTCTTTACTCGTGTAATTATTCAGTTTTCAAACAGGTTTTGGTGGATTCTGGGGATCAAAGCAATTTTTCGTCTGCTGAGGCGCTGTCTGTGGTGTTGAAAGGTGCACCCTGTAGGTGCACTATGTGCTGTAATAATTGTGCCCCATTATGATAAAAATGCCTACAGTGCATGAGCATGTGGTACAGTTAAGGGTCACGGTTTGGGGGTTTGAAAATATGGTCAAGCTAGTGTAAAAGCATGGCTAGATCTAAATGATTAGATGTACAGTATATATAAGGAGATACTGCAGAAACAAATATACAGCTAATAATAGAAAAAAGAAAACAGAAAAACGCATAACTCAAGAGCCATGGGAACCAAACATACTTTATCTAAAACGATGTTGAAAAAAATGTCCTTTCTCTTTCCTGTTGTTTTTTTTTTTTTTTTAACCAGAGAGAAACTGTGATTGCTGTTTTGTAAGAATATGGTTGGTTCTGTGATTGAAGAGTGAGTAGCTCATAGCAGGTGAGCACTTTACTCCCTGCTAGGGGCTTATGCAAGTTCGCCTTGCCATCAGAGAGGTGAGGCCATCAACCAGGTCCTGATTACAAAGAGCTTACTTTACTGTAGCCTTACAGGAAACCTGCTGAGGTTGCTTTTTATAGAATGCGCATGTTCAAATCATGTTTCAGAGTGCGTTTGCAAAGTTCACAAAGAAATTAAACTTTAGATTGAGTTCAAAGAAAAATGATGCACTATATCTGTAATTAACCGAGTTGTTTTGGGGCAGATTCAAAAAGTGGAAGAAATTTGGAGGCACCAAAATATTTTTTTGCATGGTTACTTTTGATTGAAAAGTTGTGCTGCAGACGTCTGACATGCAGTGCAGAACTGAACAGAAAAAAAGACGTGAGTAACAGAGTGATTTCTGTGAATTTTCAATCTTGACAGCTTTCTTTTGTGCTGTGGTTTGTTCATGATGTGAGTGCACCCTGTCTTCACATCAACCATGGAGGTCCTGTATCCAAACAGAGTGGGACCAATTGCATCTGTTAATAGCACAATTAATCATACAGGCCACTGCATGTGTCACATACTAGAACAACGCATTCTTTTCATTTCCACATGGCACAAAACGCTCCTCTCCCACCAACCTCCCTTCCTTTTCTGCAGCAGGAATATCTCCAGGCGGCCTTGCAGGACAATGGAGCACAATTATCCTGAGGAGAAAGCACTGTGGCACTGACAAATGTAGTTTTTACTGAGCAGGGGACATTATGTTCTCACATCAGAGTTAAATACCTCCTATTTATCTCAGCCACGGCAAGAGAGGGAAAAGAGGAATGGGGGGAAAAAGGGGGAAGGAGCCAGAGAGCGTGAGAGAGAGAGAGTTAAGACGGATCGAGAGAGAGAGAGAGAGAAGCATGGACAATGGAGACATTGCTAGATGTTCCATGACAACCAAGGAGGAGGAATCTGAACAATTTTGTCCCATGTTCCTGTTCGCACTACACACCAAGAGAAAAAAAATTACACTTGAAACAGTGCAGCTTATGATCTATGTGTGCAATTCAAGCGAAAGTTTATGAAAAGTATGACTGTTTACAGTCATTTTCATGATCAAGTCCTTTGGGTTTGGACTGAATGAGATTGATTTAAAGGATGGAAGACTGAGGAGTTGAGGACACACAAAATAAGGCCTGAAATCCAGTTCCTGTCATGCCGGTTGCTGTTTTCTTCCTGTACACCTGTTCTTCATTAGCCTCATCAGTGCTGTGATTCCTTCCTGCCTTACCTTGCTCCCACCAGCCAATCAGCTTCCTGCCTGCTTCCCCCACTGCCATCTATACTTTGTCATCCCATTAGTCTGCCTTGTCATCTTGCCAGTCACTGCCAGAACATCTATTGCCCTGTTCTGCCAGCTTGCTGTTTAGACCTTTGTCTGTTTGCACTTTATTTTTTTAACCTTTATTTAACCAGGAAAAGCTCATTGAGATTAAAAATCGAAGCAGAAAAAATCGAGTTGAATAGAAATTGGGCAAAAGCATGCAATGAATATGATAGTTAATCTATTTAACTGCTACATACAGTAAATAGTGATGTTTAGGTGTTAAGCCCCATGTATTCGGACATATTACTCAGTGCTGATAGCTCACTCTGTCTGTCAGCTGTCAGCATTTGTGTGAACAGCACCTTTTTTGATCTTTTGACGCAGCTTTGTGCCTGACATGGAAGCAAATCATTTGGCTGGCACAGTGTTTAAGTCTGCATTGTTTTGTGTTAAAGCTGAATTTCTTCTCTCATTACTTTACTTTCCAGCTGTAGCTCGCTGAAGCATGCACTTGCTTCTACAGCTCTCACTGAAAAATAAAAGCCTGCCCCCAAAAGCCAAAGAATAATAGATTTAGTGGAGGTCAGCTGCTTCATTGCAAATTTTACTAACTAGTTTTTACTGAGCAGGAAAGAGTTTCATCAGCATAACAACAGAGAACAATCTAATGTTTTTCATCAAATTGCAAGTGAGTGTTCTATCACACTGATGGGAGGAAAACCATCAAGAGAAGTCAACCCAGTGTTGAGTGCATAATCACGTCTCTAATATAATAATAATAATAAAACTTTATTTGTATAGCACCTTTCATACAAGAATTGCAGCTCAAAGTGCTTCACAATAATAATAAAAAAGAACATTTGAAAACATTAAGCGTTTGATTCTCTCAAACGCTGCACTGATATTAGAGAATTAAAACAGCCATTACAAAACAAGTAATTCAACACCTTGAGATCCGTTGTCACGCTGTTACAAGGAGCTCTAAAGCAAACATCTCAAAGAGGCCATACTGTTTAAGTAACTTATTGGTTGGCCACCATGGTAATCAAAACCTTGGACATGAATGGTTATTCAGAGATTGGTTTGTAATTACACAGCAGTTGTATGAGGCTAGAAACTGATTTCTTAAGGAAAGAAAAGGACAGTAACATTCTTAAAGTACGCTGAGCCAAGGCCAGAGTTTAAGAATGAATTCATAACAGCGTATTAGTTAACTATTGCTGAGACTTTCTTAAGAAATCAAGAAATGAAATAGTCAGAGATTAAATTAGACATCTGCTGCACAGGAAGTTACACTGCAACTGATTTCCGCTGATTTCCTGCACAGCTTGAGAAGGAAGCAGACTATATTGTTGCATTGCCTGTCATTAATCTAGGAGTAGATGGCAAAACATAAATGCATCACATATGCAATAAGCTATGAAAAGCATTATATGAAATGTTGTTTATACTCAATGTGTTCTCTCTGAGCCCAGGATGATTAAAGGGGTAGTAAAGAGGGCTCTATCTGAGGCTCATAAATAAAGGTGTTTGTGTTGACTCTGGTCATTAGTATCAGGGGTCATGTTGGGGGTCACAGGCTATTTTTCTGCTGTGATCAGCTGCTGAGGTCCCGCCTGGCTGAACAGGGGAGTTATAGCTGGCTTTGACAGCTGCCTCAACTCATTCATACTAGGAAGGATGTAACATACATTACAGTGCACGGACATAAATATTAGGCACATAGATATGCAGATACACACACACACACACACACACGCACTTAGGTGAAGTCACTCAAAAGGTATCTTGAGAGTTAAGTCCTTTAACGTAAAAAAACAAACAAACAAACAAATAAAGAGGAAATGAGCACTATTTTCCTCAAAGCGATGAACATGAATCGCATGCAATTATGTCAGTTCCAAAATGAGATTTGCACAAATGAGATTATGGGACATTTAGATGCAGATGGTGGTCAGTGATACTATAGGTTACTAGTCCTCAGGGTGCTGTAAACACTCAGACAACCAAAACACCACCTTAAAGTATTGGTTTCTGTCCGCCCGCATGGTCAGAAAGCAGCTGATGCTCACACTCGCGTCTGGGTTGTGGTTTCTTTCTTTCTCAGGTACATTGAAAACAAAATGATTGTTGTTTTGTTTCCAAGCAGTGGCAAAATCAAACTGAACGTCTTGTCACATTATAAGGCATAATTTGATATTCTTGAGTGGCCAATTCTACAGTGTAACCTCAGTGGCAGTGATCTGCCTCTATTGTCTTTCACTCGAGAAGATTGTCAAAAAATAGCTCAGATGCTACACAGGCATTTTTTGTTTGTTTGTTTTTTGTCTTTGTATTTGTACTTGGTTTCCTCTCAGCAGTCAGAGGTTGTGCAGTGTTGGTCCGTGTAAATTGTAGCCATTAACTGCAGGGTCAAGGTCAGTGAGAACTTGTCAATTAGGGGTTGTGGAGCGAGGCTGAATGGAAGAGGTTCAGCCCTGTCTCCACCCTGCCCAGCCCCCTCCTGCAGGAGCAGCCACTGTGATTGCAGATAATTACCTCTGCAATGTGTGATGTTCAGGGGTCTATTGTGTGTGTGTGTGAGAGAGATAGAGAGAGAGAGA
This sequence comes from Myripristis jacobus, assembly GCA_900302555.1. Classification (NCBI taxonomy): domain Eukaryota; kingdom Metazoa; phylum Chordata; class Actinopteri; order Holocentriformes; family Holocentridae; genus Myripristis; species Myripristis jacobus. The sequence continues at coordinate 16,582 of OMLB01043446.1, read as the reverse complement.
TAGTGAGAGAGAGAGAGAGAGAGAGAGAGAGAGAGAGAGAGAGAGAGAGGTGTCTGTGTAGCTTTGCCTTTTGCCTTTCATTTTTGGATTAGTTTGTTTTGCTTCTTTTTTTTTTAAATAAAAATGCATGCATTATCACTTACATACATGAATGAAACTCAAGCATTTTGATCGCAAGTCCCTTTGAGTCTTTTGGCTGCAGTGTAATCCTCCATGGCTCCCTATTCAGATTTTACATAGCCTTTACAGTCAGTCTTCCCAAGGACAAGTTTGAAAATTACCAGGTTCAGGCTAGAGAGTTTTATCTCTGTTGCTACAGAATGCACCAGCCATCCTCTGCCACAAACACGCAAGTGCAGTACTTCATTAAAGAACTTAGAAAGTAAACTCATTAATATATAAGAGGAGGTTCAGCTTTTTCTGTGACAAGCTGTAAAGTAGTACACTTTTTACATGCCTTACATGCACTGGCAAAGTTACAGTATTTAAGTTACTAGCAAAGGGACAAAATGTAAAAATACCAGACACAAAACATAGTGTGATGTACTCTGTATGATGTTCCTGATGGTAAATACATTAGTATCTCTTTTTCATGTTCTGCATTTCGGTCTAAGACACATCACCAGGAAGCTTTTTTTTTTTTTTTTTTTTTTTTTTTTTTTCCTTTTTTATTT
>OMLB01043446.1:0-15888 GCA_900302555.1 Myripristis jacobus | reverse complement strand
AACCGGAATTTTTTTTTTTTTTTTTTTTTTTTTTTTTAACTATGCCATTTTAATATTCATGTGGTTAATAGTCACCAGTATAGAAGAGCTACAACTGCATAAAAAGATTACAGCTATTTATAGTATCAAAGCAACAATCAACAGACCATATATATACACCAAACCTACATTTGCCATTCTTAGAAGAATCAAAGTGTGGACAATGTCAAGGCTTCCACAGTTGTGGTCTTCAATACAGAAGCCCCTCTTATATAATCTCTGTGCCACTATGTTACAGTTTGTAAGGCTCTCAGGGTTTTCTGTGAGCTGAGGCATAACGCAAGAGGAGCTGAAGGCAAAGGGGTATTTGAAAAGAAAGCCCAGATAGTATTCAGTCTTTAGCATTTAGTGCATTTCATAGTGCAGTGGACACTGGGGGGCTGCAGGAATTAATCCATGGCCCCTTTTTAAAGTTAGTGAATGCCCTGAGTGGCGCTAGGAGAAAAGGACAAGGCCCGGCGGCGTTGGGAACTGATGATCCATGATGCCTTTATACTGTGCTGCTCTGCGTCACTATGCCCTCTTCTTCTTCTTCTTCCTCTTCATCTGCTGTTGCTGCATCTGCTGAGGGAGAAAACCTGACTGTGCTCCGTGAATATGGAGAGGCTGTCTTAGTTAGCACCAGGAGGCAATTTCCCACAGAAGCTCATAGCCTCAAGTTCTTCGTCTCTCTTGCTGTCTGGTGTTCACAGCTCAGCGAGGCATGACACTATGAAGGGTCTCGTTTCAAAGTTGTTGTTTTTTTTTTTTTTTTGGAACCATTACTGTATCATGACAGAGTGATAGAGCTCTCAAAAGAAAGAAAGAACCACATGAAACCATGTGTCATGCTCATTGGAGAACCTCAAACCTCAACGCCAATGATCAGGACATGTGCAGTTTGCAGTAATGTATATTATCTTGGAAAATATCTGGGGCACCACCCTTACACACCACTTCTGCACATTTTGGATGTGTGCACACTATGTAATGGTGTGTATTATTCAAGACAGCACACACTGTGAACATAATGTAAACTTAAGAAACAGGATTTCATTAGGAATGTTAACATGAATAGAGTGGAAGTGTTTTTTTCTCCACAAAGGCTTCATAGACTAGATGGAAGAAGTGGTTTCATAAATTTTTAAAAAAGCATGATTTTGCGTTAAGTTTATGCACTGGCCAATTTACTTTAAATTAGCAAATACATATTGCCAATTTTTAGCCTACTGGTGCGACTGGCAATCGATGGTATCTCCTTCAGAAGTCTTTGATTCTCCAGTTCATTATGACACTTGTAATGAGCTGAGGCCTCATGCTTTCTGTATCTTCCCCCCGCTCACATGGGCCATACGGAAATTGACTAAGAAGATATTGGTATTTCATTAAGCTCTGTAGCTCCATCAACCCTCCCCCACTCTCTCTCCCTCTCTCTCTCTCGCTCTCTCTGTTCCCTCACAGCCTTTCTAATTCCACTGCATTTCCTTTAGGCATGCCACGTCTGGTCTCTAAGACCATCTCTCTCGATTTCTTTCTATTTCTCTCTCTCTTTCTCTCTCTCTCTCTCTCTCTCTCTCTCTCTCTCTCTCTCTCTCAAGCACCAATGCACTCAAAATCAGCCTATTTTTATATCAAACACATAGCCGAGAGGATCACAATGGGTTTAATGTGAATGTGCATCTGGTGACATGGTGTGCTGCCTTAAACAGAGGCGCCTCTCCTAATTTCACCATTTTTAGGCTCAGCGGTGCTGGAGACAGAAAATGCAATAAGGCCAACCACTATTCCCATGCTGCAAGGCATACAGTTGCACAAAGACAACGATAAAAAAAGTGTCCTCCAAAATGTTCCCTTTGAGGAAAAGCACTTTAGTATTGCACAAAAGTAGAATTCCAATTGCAGGCTGCACAGCAGTAGCCTTGATCACAATCATGCAGAGACAAAAGAGCCTCCCTTTCCCTGCCCATGTGCAGAATTAAGATTATAGTTTTGATAAGATCTCATGCTGCTTCGTTTGGCTGTGTAACTTCAATATATACCAGTCAACAGTGCTTCTTTCAAGAAGGATACACTTTTTTCTAATCCATGGAGCCTATTTTAAAAAACCAACATGATTTGGAGCTGGATGGATCTGTGAGCAGACAGAAGCCATTTCCTTCATCTCAGAGGCTTTCTGAAGACAGCAAAGCCCCTGGATCCTCAAATGACCTAAATGTGGGAATGAGGGGAAATGTCATTGCAGTGGCCCAAGTAATGGCTTATTAGGTTGAGTATTTCAGCCATCTTGTCAGAAACAAGACTCACAGTAAATACAACATGTTTGATATGGTTATGCTGACAAGAGTCTTTCCGAGGTGATAATATGATGATATAAAATAAAATATGAAACCGTCTTGATACCAAAACTTCCTCCTTCCCCCTTCTGGAGGACAAATTAATTAAAAGACTGTTAAATTCAAACCACACACATCAGTAAGCTCCAATCTGTTTCACTAAATGATTTTGGCCCCATGGGGTGAACAGCACTGGATTATACTAGCATTTTTCCATTATCACAAAGTATTATCGGCTTTAATAACTGATTTTTCCAATGTTAAGGCATCTTCGTGAAATTTCTGATTCGGCAAACCTGACCTCCTAATGCCCGAGGCACAGCAAATGAGATATCAGAATTGTTAATATTTGCTAATGATCTCATGTTAAAGTCAACTCGTTACTCTTATTTCCATTTCTACTACCTCTGGGCTGCTGTATCTGCCAAGCTAATGGCACTTTTGCTTTGGGCAAATGTGCTGTAGTGAGGGCAAATGTGCTGTAGAGTGGCTTGGGGGCAATGCTGATGAAATGCACTGAATTTGTCACATATAGGAAACAGAATGCTTACCAGTTGGCCAAAGGTCAAGGCGTATACTTGGCCAGACTGTGTGCTGAAATATTGCCAGTCACCAAAGAGTTGCATGTAGTCTCTCAGCAGGGCTACTCTTCAAATCAATGTGGCCCAGAGCTAAATTAAATTGATAGTTTCTCATAAACTGACCCCAGGGTCAGATATGCAGTCAGGCAACAAGTGTTTAATCAGTTCTGACTCAACAGCAGACTGAGAGGCTGTGCTCTTTTCACTAGTAATTATGCGAGGCTAGGTGTTGGCAAGCCACCATAGTGCAAGCACATGTCTCACAGATGTTGCAATGACATTTAAAAATGAATTAATTTCTTGGCCAGAATGGTTTAGTAAAGTATATTTTCAGTACAACGCATTAAGCCTGTCAACGGTTCAAATCTAATACAGCCTATTCATGCTCCTGAGAGAGTACTGTAAGTCACACGATATGCCAAGATGTCAGTTCAGGTTTGAGGGACAGTGGTAGCTCAAGCAAGACCCTTTAATGTATCAGTGCTGGAGTGTGTTTAAAATAGAGCGGGCCACTGTAGTTATATTGGAAGACAAATCTTTCTTTTCACTGAGAAAGAACCACTTCCAAATTGGAACTGGTCCTGACTTTCCAAGACCCAGGGATTTGATATGAAATTTGAGTTTCAAATCCATGTATTCATTTGCATTATCACACATAGGAATAAAGTATTGAGCATTAACAAACAAAACTATTCTGTAGGTCACATAAGTCATGCTCTAGCAGTGTGGCGTGTAAATTGTTTTTCTGCTAAGAATATGGTTGACAGTAAAATGTTTGCTTCAGCATGGTGTTGATCTGAAGGAGCTCACCGTCTCCTAGTCCCACAACCGCCTCAGCTAGCATTAGCACTGCACACTCAGGTTCAGACGCTCACATTAAAATAACACATAAAGGTGTTTTTATCCAAATAGGGAAAAGATACTGTGATCACTGGAATTGATACTGGTTGTAACAGCCAAACTCAGTGAATAAAAAAGTTAGCTTTTGTTCTTGATAAGTGAAGTCACTATTGATAGAATCTGAATGATGATTTCTACAACTGTATTTAACATAGACTAATCAAGATGCTTCATAAAAAATGATAGATCTGTGAATTAATCGAATGCACTGGGTATAAGGGTTTTCCATTTAATAAAAGGCAGTCTGAGTCTCTCAAGCCCTTGTATCTTGTAATGGCGCCTCTGTAACCACAGCCAGCACAGTGCAGAATGTTAGGTCAAGGTCTTGAGTAATTTTTGTCCCCTCTAAGCTATTTTTCAAGAAGGAAGAAGAAATGGTATCATCTCATGGATACTGATGCTTCTAAGTGGCTGTTCACTGATTTCAAAGCCCTTAGAGCATCCGTGCAGTCGGCAGTCAGAGCCTTTCAGGAGCGTGCCATGCTGCCTGCTAATACAGGCTAATTCTGTTTAGATTTCAATCATGTTGAATTGGTATATCAACACAGCTTCTCCAGTATGCACTCATTATAGCAGTGAGACAAGTGAATGGGATATAATGGAGGGGATAAGTCAGGCCATTCCTGCAGCTGATGAATGCTGCTATCATTTCCAGAGAGACATTTCCAAGTCATCTCTGTCTACAGGGCAGCATATATCCTGGCTTAGGAAAATGCACTATGGCTGCTTAGGATTCAAAGAGTGTACATTTATTCTTGTCCTGAGAACCAGAATCACAAAAACATTTTGGGACTGTTGTCATGCAGAAACTCATCAAAAACAGGCGTGTACCCCATTTTTGGCCCCAACATAAGAAAAACCTTCTTAGCGCTCCAGTGAAACTCTTAGAGATTCTTCGTTTAATGTTAAGCCTCAGAAGTTTAGTGAATAACGATCGAGTGGATGAGGGCTTTTCTGGCAGGGATTTGTTCACTTCTGATAGATTCTGTACCAGTGACAGAATTTTTTTTTGCCGTCAGTGCTCCACTATCACAAGAGTTGAGTGTTTTGTTCATGTAGAAATCACAGTGGCATCACAAGCACTTGAGACCTTTTCTCATACTTTACATGGCGCTTGTGAAGCTTTGGCCAAAATTACTTCGACTAAAGCCCTTTGAGTCAAGGCTGCACCGATGTCTTCCTTATTTCAGAATGCTGTTTATAACCCCCTTGTTTATCCTTGAGTAGTTTTTTTTTCATATCATACAACAAAGGAATATACATGTACTGTATCTGGTTGCAACACTTCATTGATGCGTCATCTTACATTGGATGAAATATTCAAACCTAAGATGCCACTATTTTACAACTGCACCATTACAAAAAAATTAAGAAAAAAGAAAAGAAAATATCCAGATGTCATTTGCATCAATTTACACACATTTCTCTGTAATGTAAACAAGGCATATTGGGCATCTTTGGAAACCGTGGGATCTTCGCTAAGTTCTGTAAGTTTGCACAGTCTCTCTCTCTCTCTCTCTCTCTCTCTCTCTCTCTCTCTCTCTCTCTCTCTTGCTCCCTCACTCTCACGTATTCTTTCTCCCTCATCTTCAGACCTTAACCCTCTTATTTACAACAGAAAAACAATTCTGAATCCAAACTGTTCAATAAATAAAACTGCACATGGCAGAATGGTTCCTGACAAGGGTATGAGAGTTCACTTGGAGAAACAAATTATTCACAGGTGGACTGGGACAGTTCACCTGAAGCTCTTAAAGGTAGTGATGTAAAAAGTGTGTTTGAGTGAAAGTCACCAAGGGCTCTTGGCTGTAGTAAGCCCTCTGCGGCCTCCTGACTCAGTGACCTGTGTTTCTGAAGAAGACCAGGAGCGATTATAAGGTGACGGTACTCAATGTGCTGAGGGCTCTCAGCAAGTTTCAGGCTCTCAGTCGGTCCAGTCATTTCTTGCCTGGTTAGATCCACCTTTGATTTCTCACATGCCATAAGCACTTTTTGCTCTGTTCTTGGCACTCAGAACTTATTTTTAAAGAACAATTCTAGGTTGTTGTTGTTTTTTTTCCCATCTTTTCATCCATGTGCTACACTCCACACAACCATTCTGGCCAGAGCAGGCAGCCAGAAAAAAAAATCTAAACATCAGAGGACTGACTGACTGAATGAATGAATGAATGAATGAATGAATGAATGAACATAACTGCAGATGAAGCTTGAATGACTAAACTTAATCATGCACTTTGTTGGACCAATCACAGCATTTAACAGAGTAGAATAGAAATCCTTTGTTGTCACTGCACAGCAGTACAACGAAATTCAGTGTGTAATGCAGGACATGTATAGCGTGGGTGGACTAATATGATAGTGTCTGCCACAGCAATATGATAAAACAGTGATTATGAAGTGGCGACAATGCTGTGTTACTCTGCTTCTATTGTGAGTTGACACAAATTAAGATTTGTGCCTTTCCTACAGGCAATTGAGATAAAAGTGGCACAATTACGCTTCGTGTTATCAATTACACTACCTTATCTTTTGTTAAAACCACAGGGAGTTTTCAGCTGCCACAGCAATGGGGATACAAATACACAAATTTTAATCTAGACAGTACTCATTAACAGACTTTACAGACCCTAAAACAACAGACAATCCTCAAAATCTGCAAAACATACATGTAGGTCATTAATCTCACCAGCATTAAATTATTAGGGGACATGAGTCTGCTGCCCTTAAGCAGTGTGATGGCCTGAAATTTTTGGGTCGACTACAATGTGTCTGTCTATGAACTGTATTTCTACATGTAGTCTGCTGGAACTGATTCAGTCTCCAGTGGACCAGAGGATCCAAACTAGCCTCTGACTGCCTCTGACTCATCTAGGAGGGGAGAGAGAGAGAGAGAGAGAGAGAGAGAGCAAGAAGGAGAATAGTGAGTATGACCTCCAGTCTCCCCGCCATCCATCCCTCGCCATTCATCCATCCACTCTTAATGGGATTGTCTAACCTGGCTGTTTAACACACATTAATATCAGCGCTCCCCTCAGCTGGAAGTCTGACTTCAGAGGCTTCTGGCTAATGGCTTGTTTAGAAGGAATAATCATCTATGAGCTCGGGAGGATATTTATTTGTATTTGACACGGATCTAAAGTGTCTGAACACATAAGCACGACTGTGAATTCAATTAGAACCAATGGGAAAACTGGATAAAGTGTCTCGACAGTATGTTTGCTGATGTTTGATTTGATTTGACTTTAGACACTGGAAGAGTGGAAAGCTAAACATTTTAGACCTGTGTCATGGTATGATACAAACAGCACTGTGATCTACAGCATCAAAAGCTGCGCTAACATCCAGCAGCACCAAAACAGAGCATTCATCCACATCAGAAGACATCATCATGTCACTGGAGACGCTGAGAGGAGCTGTTTCAGAGGAATGCCTGTGACGGTGTGAAGCCAAGACAGCAGTGAGCTGTTTGGCAACAAGTTTCTCTAAAAAATGTAAGAGAAAAAAGGCAGCTTAGATATGGCCCTGAAATTTTTGGAAAGGGAAGGATCAAATTTAGATTTTTTTCAGAAACGGCTGAACAACTGCATGTTTAAAATAAGCCAGGACACAGACAGATTGCAGGGAGCTTGTTTAAGCATAGACATTGGTAAATCATCTACAGGTCTTGAGGAAGGTTTCATACCACCAGTTAGATCAATGAGGTCTTGCAGGGAGATAGCAGATAGGAGAAAAGCGGTCCAAAATGGACAGCCGAGTTGAACAAGTGTACATTGCAGTAGATGAGGGCATAATGCAAGTCCTGACATCTCTAATCTCATCCACAAAGAAAGATAAAGTTACTGCAATCCTTTTTGCAAAGACGGGTACATCAGTAGGTGCAGGATGACAATGTTGTTGATAGTGTCAGACAGGATTTTAAGGTTGCATTTAGTGCTGGAAATTAGATTAGCAAAATGGGATGGGAGCTTTTCTGTGTTGCTTGGTCCCTATAATGTCCTAAACTGCCACTCTTTCCTATAGTGTGCTTTTACTCATGTGAAGCACTTTGTGACATTTGCTCTGAGACAGGTGCTGTACGAAATAGACTTTACTTATACTTACTTACAACATTAGAGAAACACCAGATATGGTGTTACTTAAGGTGCCATAAGGCGATTAACATCTCCATAAAAAACACTACAACCCAATGTGCACACTCTGGCGAGAGAAGTTCCCATCTTTGTTTATTTATTGATGATGAATATCCATTTACTGAAGGCAAAATAAAATGAGACGCTGCTTGACAATGAGTTCATTAATATATAACGAGAAACAGTGGGAGAGTGGTTATTGAAAACACTGCTCCCTGCTGTTAGGCAGCTCCGGTTGGTAGGCTCAATGATGTTAGTTTTACATTAACTTGATAATACGTCTTCCCAGAGGCGGTACAATACATGCTTCTGTCAGTGAGGATTTAGATTAAAACACTTCTTAATGATGTCGACTTCATGTTTGTTTATACTGTAGATCTCTGGATTTTGTTTTACATTTGCATTTACATTTGTTTTTTTGACCGAAAATGAGTTTAAGATGTGTTTTTTTTTATCACAACATATAACATAAGTGTTATATAGAGCGATGTGTGCGGGTGAGGGAAAGGACCCAGAGCTGACAGGACTCAACTCGTGTACACAATCATGTACAAATTTGGTTATGTTTACATTGCTGACTTAGACTCAGATGAACAAGGGCGAGGAAAGGGAAAGAAAGGAAAGGAAAGGAAAGGAAATCATGTTCTGGATCTAATTTAGATTCCATGCAGCCAATATTCTAATAAGTAGCCTAAATAAGACCTAACATGGTCAACTGGTGGGAAATTTCACAGTGGATGGATGGACGGCCAAGTCGCCATTACACTTTTGCAAACCAAGAATATGATGAAATATAAAGTTTTCAAGTTTCGTGATGTAGCATAAAGTGAGCGAAAAACGCTGTGTTCAGGATGTTGGTGGTACAATCAAGGATTTTGTTTCTGCAGTCTGTCGTTCATGTCCCATATCAGGTTAAAGCTGTGTGCATTTTTAGCCAACATTAGGTAGCTAATATTAGTGAACATTAACCATGACCTTTTCCAAACCTTAACCAAGTAGTTTTGAGGGCTAATGAAACCAACAAGTTTAACAATCACATGATGTCGATGAAGGCTCTACCATATTGGCTATAAGTCTAAATGTTCATCATATTTTGCAACATATTTTTACGTTCAGAAACGTTGACATTTCACTTTATTTGTTGGTTTGCAAAAATGTAAAATGGCAACATTATATTGTGGTAAACTGCGTTTCAACCTGAGACTTGAGCTGTGAGACGTGGCTTGATACCACGTCTGATGTTTGTGTACATGTCTCCGTTTTCATCCCTGCTAAAATTCTTTGTTTTTTATTTGATGCTGCAAGTTCTTTCCTGAATATGTAGTCAGACTGTCCTTCAACTAACCTTGTTCAAATCCCTGGGCTGCTAGGCATCCTCCCAGCTGAAGTCTCCTTGAGCAGAACAGAATTCCTTCCAGCTGCAGGGTTTCTGCTCTGTAGCCGACTGCACCCTGACCTACCTGGAGGGGGGGGCGAGCAGAGAGGGAATCTCACTGTGAGACCCAAAAACTATCACAGCATAATTTTTATGAAGCATTTGAGAACTGAAGTGTTGATCTGACAAGCCCAGGGCAGACTTGTTACGTCATTTAATTCAACACAGTCTGAGCCAAGCAGTTTTCAGCACTCATTAGAACATCTGTAAGTACATTTATAGTTTGTATCTAAAGGACCAGCACTAGGGTGCAAAATATAATCTGTTTTTTAAGTGAATTCAGCATCATATATTTTGCTAGGTGTTCTCAGTTTACAAAATGTCATTTTACAGCTCCAGGTTAACTGAATTAAGATCTTAAAATGTTTGTTTTTCCAGTATTACCTTTCTCGGTTCATGTATGATAAATGTGGAACTTTGACCTCCACCTCCACTGGGCTCAGATACTCTGATGTATTCTTGGCTGAGCAGTAACTAGCTATTAATCTATCACTTTCAAACAAATCCTTTGTGAATCAGCGGGGCCAGTGGGTTAGTTCAACACACATGCGTGCACACACACACACACACACACACACACGAGCCACACAGGCATGCACACACACATATACCAGCACAACCCCCTGTGCTAGTTCAGTGAGGTTACCTTATACAACCCCTGGACTTAGTAATGTATGTTATTGTTGCAGAGAGAGACAAGGGCTCCCCTGGCAGCCAGACTGAATGGCCTCCTGTGGTTTGTTTCTCGTAGCCACTCTCTTCTCAGGCCTCATGATTAATGGTTTACTACCACACATATAGGTCACCAATGACAGCCTTATTATAACATTATGTGAATAAATTGCCGTTTGTGAAAATGCGTTGTCTGGCAGGGAATGCGGTAACTTATCCAGGCAGCGGGGTAGCAGAACAATTATGGTATTGTCAGGGATTCATAATTATTCAATAACCCAAACTAAATAACGCTATATTTTACAATAAGGGGGAGGATGATGTTTATTGAGAAGATGTATATTGGTCTGGAGATCATTCAACATCAATCTTCTCCTGGTGGCTTACATTTAGCCAAACTGCTTTATCTTGCCTCAGCATGACTGCTGCAGTGCTGATATATGCCACAACCTGTGAAGTTGGAAATATGTGCAATAAATTACTGCACAAAAATATTACTCATCATTTAATAGTCATTTTCATCTCTGTCGCATACATTTCAAAGCTCCACTGTGGAATTTATTCATGATTACATGATTTTTAGGTGTAAATCTAGGAGGAGTGCGACTTGCTGATTGCAAATAACAATTTTGCAAACCATAAAAGTATAGTAATTTAAATAAAGGTCTGTATAACATTTGCAAAAGTTAATGGTTTCAAAAATCATATGACATATGAACTTCTATTAAGCTGTCAAATACTGTTGAATGATCCCTTTATCAAGTGGTTTATTAAACCAGATGAGTGACTGAAACTGTTTCTGAAGATGTATAATCTTGTCAAATACCGGATATTTGTCAAAAAAGAAGACATGTTGTCCATAGTCTTCTTTCCTTTTTTCTTTTCTTTTCTTTTTTCTCTTCTTTTCTTTTCTTTTAACCTCCTTACAGAACATCACGGAAACACACAACTTGTTTCATTTGTCTTAATGTTTTCTTAACTAAATCTGAAATTTGGACCTCCAATGTGATCAGTCTATCTCCCTCTTCAAAGTTTTATCTAATGGAAATTGGCTCTGCACAGTCCAGTTTTTCTGAAATGATACTGATTGGCAAGAGGAGAACTCCAGCACGGAAATTTCCTGACAGGTCAGTGACACTTGATTTATTAAATCTCAGTTTGTGAGCGTTGTCGAGAGTCGGGCTCTGGCTAGCTGGGCACAAAGGTGGAAAATTAAGATGTGTCATGAACAGTGCTATCATGGACAATGTGTGGGACATGATGCAGAAATTTAAACATTCATTCATTCATGCGACGGAGCCTCCTGTCACTTCTAACTTGTCCAGTCGACACACATGTACACACACACACACGCACACACACACACGCATACACACACACACACACACACACACACACACACACATATGCATACACATCATGCAGTAGGCAGAGCTGTCTCCAAGAGCTGTCAAACCCATATTGTGACCGTCCCCTCAACCCTATCGTGAAGACACACACACAGGCAAGCTTCCCCTTGCAAAAACTGCAATACTTGTGACCTTTGAGTAGATGACTCTGACCTTCGGCTATAATTAAATGGTGTGACACTTGAAGACTTGGTACTAAGCCCAAATGTACACACGTCTTTATCAGTTTCAAACTGAGTGACAGACCATGAGGGCTATCAGATGGCTAAACAACTCATCATGACATTCATGTGTATCTTGTATCTTCGAAATCAGCACATTTCAAACGTTGATTTCTTTTAAGTGGAAAAAAAACTCATTTTGCAGTTGCTTCAAGGGGAAATATAAAATTCTATTGAAAAGACATGACAACAATGCTAGATAGAACCGTTCTCCATGAAAGAACTGAAAACAGAATAATTTTAATCTACATTATACAGCATATGTTCATGAAACTGACTGACGCTGAGAAAGCCAAGAAATTCCAGGGCTTTAAAGGTCAAAGTATAACAGTATGATACCTGAAAAAGGCTCCTGAGGCAGTCAATAAAGAAAGACAAAGCCAGTCACCACATACATTGTTTTCCAACAGTCTTTTAACAGCTTTCCCACTTTCACTTTAAACGCGGTCCTCTAACGTCTATTTCCCATGTAGGGCTCAGAGTTTGACCCTCACCACTGCCCCTATCCAAATCCAAACATGTCCCTTCAGGGCTTTTCTGAACCCGAAAATGAAACGTGACCTTTAGGCAAAATTCAAACCCTGAAGCAAACAAAATGTATGCCTTTGTGCTGCCTTCATGGTTTACAATCTTATTTCTTGTATACATGTAGGGATTCCCTCTGTAGTATCACATCAGCCATTTAACCAATAAATATGTTCGACAACATAAAACACTGGTGGGTACCCTTGTTCTCCATTTTGAAAGCCTCATCAACGCCCAAGTCAACCAAAAATAACCCCCCTCCCCTCCCTGCTCTCTCTGGGAGCTAGCTTGGTCCCTGACCTTCTTCAGCCATGCTGACTAAGAAATTATCCTGAAGACTAATAACAGGAAAAGAAAAAAAAAGGTCAAGATGGATTTTCACCTCTCTGTTCCCCAACTTGCAGGACAGCTGTCACCTCTGGAGATGTTTATTTTAAAGGAGGACCTTCAAATCTCAATTCAAAGACTGCCTGGGAGCAAATCTCATCATCCTCCCTATCTTATTGGTTAAAAACAACCACAGTGGCCAGCCAGTGTCCCGCTCAGCTATCTCATTAGAGCAGGTTAGTCATTCTTTACAGTCCACGGCTCCACGCCCCGTGTCAGCGCAAGGCGGTGACTCATCAGTGGGGCATTAGGGGGGGAATCCACCCTGAAACAAAACGGTTTTTAACTATGAACAAGCCTATCCCAAAGCTATAGCAAAAAAAAAGAGCCAATACATGTCATCAAACACAAATTCTGGCCTAGCTGTGAATGGTGCATGTTAGTACTATAATAAACAATGAAAAAGATCGGTCCAGTTGATTGTCTTTTTCTTGGTATCTCTGATTACAGCCTTTGTTCTCTCTCATGTTGTTGTTGAGTTCATGCTGTTCATGTTCAAGTCAAAATGGGTCACAGGTCTTGTTCTAAATGACTAATTCCCCAGCAGTTCGAGCTCCCCGATGTTTCATCCTCCTCAGCATTTAGTTGTCTCCATGCGGTGTTGGTGAGTTATAATATTAAAGAAACAGTTCCCTCAAAATGCAAAAACAAAAGATATTTCCATTTTTGTCATTTAATTTTCAACAGTCGCAGTTACAAGTTTAGTAATGTCCACTTTGGGCGACGGTTATTTTACGTTGAATTTGTTCCTTTGTGTGTCACCTGACCTCCAGTCAGTCTATAATGTTGCCAGCTGAACTGCCCAGTGAAAAGCTAAAGCTGTGCACTTTCTTAAGCAGTCACTGACATGTGATGTTACAGAAAGGGTTCATCTCGGCGCTGACACAACCCAAACCCAAACCCAAACAAAATGTCCAGTGCTGGATACAGTGTTTGGATGTGGAAATGAAATGCACAGACTTCAGTTTGAGGGGACTGGGAGAAAAACAGCAGCAAGTTGAGGCAAAATATACAGTAGGATGCATTTAAAAACACACAGATGTAGCTTGCTAAAATGATGACAACTTATTTCATACCTCACTGTCTGGAATAGGCTGCAACGTTGATAACTGTGTCAGACTGTAACGGGTTTGCACATTAAAAAAAAAAACTAACAAGGCCACCGATCCATACCACCATGTTGGTCGTTTGTTCCAACCCTCTAATATGACCCACTGGAGCAAACTAGCTAGTGAGCTAAGGTTAAGGTTAGGGAAAGGTTATTGTTAAGGTTATGAAACGTTAACTAATATTACCTAAAAAAAGAATACTGCTTGAACGTGCATTTGAACTTGGGTTAGCTGAATGTAAGGCATGTTGACTGACCTATCCACCACCTCCTTATGTTGTCTCCCTTAATACTACACCACTGTGTTGTTGTTATCTACAGGACCACTAGAGGTCACTTAATTTTAAAATGTAACTGTAGGACATAATAAGTTGTGGTACAAATGACCTGCGGGGTCGTTTTTGCCGTAGGACAGTTTCTAAAAAACAGACTGCCTCTCGGACTTGGGTCACATTCAGACAGAATTATGCGGCTTTAGCCACACTACAGAGATTGGATAGGTAAACTTTGCTGTTTGAATCTGGGGTGACAGGGAAATATGCTTTTGTATTTTGGATGAACTCATTTTGTACAGAAAGCATGTTGTTCATATGGTAGATGTCTCATTTTAGAACAAAATATTAAAGGGTCTGTGGTCGAGGGGGAACATATGCGCCTTGTTCTCAGCCACTGGACTGTCCAGCTGAATTTCATGACTCGTCTGTGACTACAAACGCTCTGTTGTTATTTTCTTTACCACGTCAACACAAGGTTAAAATCCCATTTGGATCATCTCAAATCCATCATCCTCCATGAAAACCATTCAATGCAAAATACACTGCACCCTATACTGATGTGCAGGGGTGCTATTTCAGGGTGACAGTGCCATTGTTGAGCTGAAATAAAGCCATAAAAGGCGGCAACTGACTGCTCCCCTCTTTCTTTCCAATCAAGATCTGGGTTCAAACTGACAAGCAACAAAACGTTATAAATCAAACCGTCAATCTGTTGAACAAAGATGAATTTGATTGCACGGTGAGAGTTACTGACTCTGAGTGTGTGAGTGAATGTGTGTGTGTTTGTGTGTTTGTATGGACGGGTGGATGTGGGAGTTGAGTGTGTATTTATGTGAAGACAGACGGTGTCATTTGTTCTGTAAATGAATGTTTGTGCATGTGTCTACTCCACTGCATGTTATGTGTGTGTTTGTCAGTGTTGGGGGGCCTCTATGTGTGTGTTTGTGCGTATGTGTGTGTGTGTGTGTGAGTGTGTGTGTTGGGTGAGGCAGATCTTATGTATCTGCAAACCGTGCATGTACAGGTTTGCATGTGTGATATCTCATGATGTGTGTTCTCCCTCATGCAGTTCTGTATCTCCCGGACAAATACCATGGTTTATTGACAAGGTGCTTGTGTATATGCATGTATGTGTGTATGCGCTCCCAGACGATTATGTGCATCACTGACAGTATAAATTTGACAACTGTAACCACAGATTTACATGTGTCCTTGTGTATTTATAATGATTTTGTTTTACTACAGAAAACTGACCTCATACATGTAATCATGACTGATCCTGTCAGAGGGAGAGGAGAGAAAAAACACACAGACACAGGAAGAGAGAGAGGAGTGTTTTCCATTACAAACACACCGACCTGCATACAGTATTTTTTTTTTTGTTTGTTTGTTTGTTTTTGGAATGATTACCCATCATTTTACAACATTTGTCACAGTTTTCTACCAAGACTGCTTCTGTTTTAGTTTATTAATTCATTTCTTTATTTATTGCACATGCAATAATACACATAGCACATCTGCACCCCCTCCCCCTTTTTTTTCAAACATTACAGTAATGAATTGGCATGAATAACAAGAAGGCAGTGTAGTGAGAAAGCTCTTTCCTTGTCTCCATTAGCAGGTCCTGTGTTTCCAGAGAGGCATCAAAGGGAGAGGAGCAGTGGAGCGGAGGGGGGGAGGCAGGCAGTAAGCTCCAAGCTGCACACAGAGATAAAGACCAGACATATCTGTGTGTACATGTGCATGTGTGCGTGTGTGTGTGTGTGTGTGTGTGTGTGTGTGTGTGTGTGTGTGTATGAATGTGTGCATGTGTGTGTGTGTGTGTGTGTGTGTGTGTGTGTGTGTGTGTGTGTGTGTGAGGGATTAGGCTGACTTTGAATGGCTGTGCTCCATT